>CAVNYN010253660.1:0-25484 GCA_963692815.1 Nyctanthes arbor-tristis
CCAAAAAAAAAAAAAAAAAAACCACCATACTTGCACATTCTTAGTGGTTTTATAAGATGTACCCCCATGGCTTACCAAGCTTTTATTTGAAAGGGTGTTTTCTAATATAATCACCACCTTCAAAAACTCCGTACTGACACTTTCTTATATGTTGTTTTATATATGTTATGTTGTTTCAATTTGTCAAAATGTTTATTTTTTTTTATGAAGCAGAGCTCAGTTAGTAACGCTGCAAAGAAGCCAAAGGTAGCGGTTGCTTCAGTTTTTGGTAATGACAGCGACGAGGAGTAGCATATTTTAAACTTTTTGTATTATTAGTCATTTGATGTGTGAGTATCATATGCAGATGAATGTTCCATTGTAACTCTCTTGTACTTGCTTTTCATTATTCGTAATATGTACCATAAGAATCGGTTGGACTGTGATGTGATGATACCTAGACTAGATAGAGTGATGGTAGCTTTGTTTTGTAAGAAAGGTGAGGTGCTTGTTCTGTTGTTCAAGTCCCTGATAGTTCCTTAGCCCACATAATATTTTTCAGTTTTCAAGTACGTTAGTTCTATGGTTAAAAATGCATTTCCATGATAGATGATGCATTATGCTTATAGATGGCTCCTCGCATTGTGTAAATCTCAAACGGTTAAAAAAAAAAAAAATTTGCGCCTACATCCTGTCAGAATACGGATCTATACGGGAAAGAGTGAGTAATATTGCAAAAAACCTAAATCGGGGCTCATGGAGGATTCTTCAAAGCGATTGATTTTTAGCGTCCTTCCAGTGTTTGATGAAATGTCCAATTAAGTTTATGCTATAATAACTATATGATAACAACTGGAAGCTGTGACCCGATTCATTTAATCATTTTCATTTCTCTTATCAATTAATTAAAAAGAAAAGAGTAAGTAGTTCTGTTGCTTCTTAGAATCCAACCAATTTGCAATTTGCACAGTTAATATTCCTTGTGGCTGAGCATCTGAGTGATCTTCCCTTTGCAACTAAATCTTAAGGTTCCACGATACTATAATGGAATAGATACTGATTTTGGATAGAAAAGGTCCATATCTGAAAATCTTTCTGCATAAACTTGGGAATCTTGCTGTTAGATTTCATGCATTTTAATCTACTGAATTTGCTACTTCCTCCTTGATCTTGTACGCGGGAAGCCAATCCATCAAAACGGACCTGCCCGCATCTCATAAGCCAGCCATTAAGGGTACGTGTTTCGTCTCTTTTCCTATCCCAATGTTGATTCTCATGGCATACGAACCAGTCCTAAAATATTTTGTTTCCATCCCCAAGTACCTAGCTACAGAGAACAATGTTATTTGTCTAAATTGAATATGAGTCTCCCCAGTGTAAAAATGTAAACTAGATATTTAGATAAACAACACTAATCACTCCAGAGGGAAGAGAGCGTTAGCAAGATTGCCACCAGCCTCTGGTTCCAACCTCTACTTCAACTTTGTTCAACATCATAATTAACACTTCAATTTGATTTCAGAAGGGTAATCAACACTATGATTTCAATTGAGAAAACTCCATCGAGTCACAGTTAGTTCGTTGCTGACATGAAATAAATACACTTTAAGTGAAACAAATAGCTATCATCATCGTTATTCCACCCGCCGTTCGAGTGGCGGGCGTTGCTACGCTACCGAGATCAAATCAAAACTTTCAGATATTTTGGATTAGCAGAAATTGAAGTGGGATAAAAAAATTTGATGAAAAATTTCTAACACTAATGCCTATATGTGTGCCGTTTATGACACCTAATGTCTCATATGACTGAGGCTGTATATAGCCACCTAGAACATAAAGGCACTCATATACGAGTATAAAAAAATTCTTGTGAAATGCAACTGACATGAATATATCTTTATTTATTCTTAAAATTTTGTGGGACGTGAAAGTGTAATTAATTTCAAAAGTAACCTGAACTTATTTGATTCAATTCAAATTTTCAGGAATAGGGATTGAAAATTTTCTAATACCAACGACTGATTTGTTTATGATACCAGTTGCATGACGTTACAAATAGAAAATCAAAATATATGTTTGCTTTATTGCCACATGTCCACTTCTCATTCTGTCATCTTATTCATTGGTATCGCAGTTGAGGGAAAAGGCTCTTGAGTCACTTCTTGAGAGGAGGATATATATTATTTGGAGGCATTTAACTTCTAGTAAAATATGTGGTTCGAGGAAGTGTTGCAGTGGTTAACTTCTCACATTTTGGGCAGGAGGTCTCAAGTTCAAACAATATCTGTCCCTCCCTTATCTCTTCCTTGTTAATTAAAAAAAAAAATTCTAGTAAAATTTGTACTTGAATCTCCAAAGTTCGCCTCTAAACTTTTTGTTCCAGTTTTCAAATTTACCCACCTAGAAAGTGTTATTTGCCAAAGTAATCTTTCATGAAATCAATCAGTTAAAGCTATGAAAAAACGTAAAGTTGATGAAATGTTGAGGGGATATCTCTGTTTCTCGTTTAAACTAATTTAAACTTATGTTAAAAAAAAAAGTGTAAAACGTGGGTATTTGTGAAATCAAACTTCAAGTTTGGATGAGATTTAGAATTTAGAGCACTTTTCATTGTCATGCTTCATCATAAGTGGGTTGAAAGACTTGTAACTTTTGCACGGAGATGACTTCTTGTATTTAGTTGAGGGTTTATACTTGCTTCTTAGTTGAGTGCTATAAAATTTTTATAGTCAAAACTTGAATGAATTGTATTAGTCTATTAGAGATTAGATACTATTCTTTTTTTTGGATTCCCAAAAAGTTATTGAACTTTTGTTTCCGTTTGGAATTGTTAACGGTCCTATTAATGATTATTTTGAAGGAATTTTTTTTTCAGACGAAGGAAAATTGTTATTTGTAAGGAAATCTTTATAAAAAGTTGTTTTAAAGGCACAAGTACTACTATGTCTCAGACGAAGGATTTCGGTTATTCTCTAAACAAAATTAAAGTTTAGAACTCAATTGAAAATTTACTACAAGTCAAGTGACCAAATGTCTACCAAAAAGAAAGAACAATTCGAGGGAACACAGAGAAAACATGAATAATAGATATTTTCACTGAAAAAATAATGTGCGCAAGTGACATTTTCACATGCGAGAATTTCAGGTGATGAAAGTGTGTCATATCTATGATCAATTTTAGGAGATATGAGGAAGTGTCATAAATAAGTGATATAGTCACGCATCACAATTTTATTTGGTGTTGATCATATAAATACTTTTTCGTCATATAATAAAATTGTACTACATGTACAATATCAATTATTCATGTCATAATTTCACGTGTCACTAAATTTTTGGACAGATCTACAAATACAATGTCATAATTTCACGTGTTACTAAATTTTTGGATAGATCTACAAATACAATGTCTTCATATCATGTTCTCGGGCCCCCAGAAATAGTTAATTTCACAAATCGTCCCCAATCTTTGAGTTAAGAATCGGCTAGGTCTTCAATTTTTTTAAACCTCTTGAGTCCCCAACATTTCATATATTTGTACGAGAGGTCCTTTCTGACGGATTTTGTCAATATTATAGTTAACTTTTCAATAAAATTATTGTGGTAATTTTACCATAGTTATTTTATTAGAAATTTAATGGTAATATTGATGAAATTCGTCAAAAAGGACTTATTGTGAAAATTTATGAAAAGGAAAGGATCTAAGAAGTCGAAAAAAATAGTTAAAGACCTAATTAATTCTTAACTCAAAGGTCAGGGATGATTTATGAAATTAACCCTCTCCCGAAATTTTAGAAAGAAAATATCCGCCGGTGTGAGCATCCCCTCCTCTGTCTCGTGCTCTCGGGCTTTTCTTTATAGTTATTTTTTATCCCGTTAATGGCAGCTTCCGTGTCATCCACCTGTCATGTCATCAATCCATTATTTTATGTACCTCTCTCTTTCTCTCTCTCTTGAGACTTTCACCATCCAAAACCTCAAACCATGCCGTCCCTCCTCTAATTCTACTCCCACCCCACTGAGAAATGGCCTTCCATCAGCCCCTCAATGGCGTCACTGTCAAGCCAAAGCCCTTATACCCCTCAGAAATCAGTGCCGAGTTCTCACACCATGATTCCTCAGTCGCCCGGATAAACAACGGCAGTTTTGGCTGCTGCCCGGGTACCATCATTGCCGCCCAGCAAAACCACCACCTTCGCATCCTTGAACAACCGGATTACTTCTTCTTTAACGTCTTGAAGCCCTCCATCCTCAAGACACGGCAAATTATCAAGACCCTTATCAACGCCGACCACGTTGATGAAATCTCCATCGTTGATAACGCCACTACCGCCGCGGCCATCGTCCTCCAGCACACAACCTGGTCGTTTTTCTCGACGATGTTTCAGCCGGGGGATGCTGCTATCATGCTCCACTATGCCTATGGTGCTGTCAAGAAATCGGTTCAAGCGTACATTACTCGCGCCGGAGGGCATGTGATTGAGGTCCATCTCCCTTTCCCTGTTAAATCAAAATTTGAAATTATAGAGGAGTTCCGAAAGGCTCTTCAGATGGGCAAAGCTAATGGTCGAAAAATTCGACTAGCTGTGATTGATCACATTACTTCGATGCCTAGTGTTGTGATTCCTGTCAAAGAGTTGGTTCAGATGTGTAGGGATGAAGGTGTCGATAGAATTTTCATAGATGCGGCCCATGCTATAGGGAATGTAAAGATAGATGTGAAGGACATAGGCGCTGACTTTTACACCAGTAATTTGCATAAGTGGTTCTTCTGCCCACCTTCGGTCGCATTTTTGTATTGTAGGATGTCAGATGAGTTGTCTGACTTGCACCATCCTGTTGTGTCCCATGAATATGGGAATGGGTTGGCAATAGAGAGCGCATGGATTGGGACCAGGGATTACAGCCCCCAGCTTGTGTTGCCAGAGGTGGTGGATTTTGTGAATAGGTTTGAGGGTGGGATTGAGGGGATAATGAGGAGAAATCACGAGAAGGTTGTGGACATGGCGAAGATGCTGACGGAAGCATGGGAAACGCATTTGGGGACTCCACCAGATATGTGCTCGAGTATGGCAATGGTAGGAATGCCAGCTTGTTTGGGGATTAATAGTAATGCAGACGCATTGAAGTTAAGAACACATTTGAGAGAGTGTTTCAGGGTTGAGGTTCCAATTTACTATAGGGCACCGCTGGAGGGGGAGAATGATCCAGTTACGGGGTATGCAAGGATTTCTCATCAAATATACAATACTATTGATGATTACTATAGATTTCGGGATGCTGTAACCAAGCTAGTCGAGGATGGGTTTACTTGCAGATTGCTTTCACAGTCAGAAGGTTATGCTTAATTACTTCAAATGCTCAGAAAATATTGTCTGAAGCTTCCCATTTTTATACTGTTCAGGGGTGGATGTTTGAAGTTATGTCCTATGTGCTTGATTTCAGAACTTCATTTGTTAGTAAAATGATAAGTAGGAAAGCCTAGCCAAGTTTTTGCTTTTCCCGGACTGTTATTAATTCGGATTTAATTGCATTTATCAAATTTTCACACGGTTTAATGGGTCCTTTTCTGTTTTCCATTATCTACTAGGTTTTGAGTATGATCCCACGGTATAACATATGTTGTTTAATCCAATTTTTCTTTTTTAAGCGTAAAAACATTCCTTCGTGTCACTTTCACTATTAAGGCTTGATGTATTTACACTTGATTTGTCAAACATAATAAGGTTTCCTAGCATGAATAGTATGAACTCTCACATTTGGGCTAACATTAATTATAGAATTTGGCCCTTGCAATAACCCAAAGAAGTCATAAGGTTTAGATGATAAACAAAGCAAACTAAGAAAGAAAACTGTACTACAAGGGTAAATAAGGGAATAAAAATAGGACTCCTTTTCTCCAAGCTGGCAACAATGGTGGTTTATACAGGGCTCATATTCTATGGCACTCCACAAGGCAACAGGAAGTCCAAAAAGTCATCGATTACAGCCCACAACCTCAAGCTCATGAAGAGTGGTTTCCTCCACAAGTTCACCAGATAACTCACAGAAGAGAAAGGAGTGAGCAGAAAGAGAAGAAAGCTTTAGGTCCATGACAAAGGAAAGGCTCAAAACTCCAAATTTTTATCTTTCACCAGATTCCCTAGGAAAGACTATATAAGGTAACGAAACCATAGGTTAAGTCACATGTGTGAACTAATCAAACAAATAGGCCTATTAAGCCAGGTGCTGAACAGCTTAGGTTCATAGGCTTATGAGTCGAGAATTAATTAAAGTAGGTTCATTCTAGATTCTACAATTGATAGCTCAAGATGAACCAAGTAGAAACTTAGTGTGTCGTTTTGGAGAAATGAACCTGCTAAGTCCTACGCTTAATGACTCGGCAACCTATGCCAGCATTTGCAACATGATTATGGGCTTCACACCCATTACATATATATATATATCTCTGCTCCTTTTGGGATTAGAGTGTAAGACAAGAACGTGGACTTTGTACCTGTTCTTGTCGTGGATCGATCATCTTCTTCCCTTAGCTCTTTCTCGCTTTGCTTGCCACATGTTGAGTTGGTTTTTCTTTATAAGGAAAGAAATTGGTCGGTATTTGGGTATGTCAAGTGGTGAAGTTCTTTGTGACTCCAACAACGGGTGTTTGTGGAATGAGCAAATATTGGCCCTGATTGTATCACCAGCGTTCTCGTCACCAGCAGCAAGGAGAAAGGGAGTCTTATTTGCTCCACATTATCAGTTTCTTATTTGCATTGCTGTCTTGTTTGTTTTGTTCAACTTTGTGTTGCTGGAGGGATTTAATTTAATCTAGTGAAAATGACAAGGTTGACTTTTCAAAGTTTGAGTTGATTTTCTTCCATTTGATGGTACAGACCTATTTTTATTTACAACTTGGAAAATTGTCAGGACTACAGAAGAAAATATATTACTGATAAAATTATGACCTAGGCTGCAAGGATGAGTTTGTATGGCTGGATGGCTGGACTTGAGGTTTTTCCAGCTGAAAAGTGCAGGAAGATGGATTGGATGAGGCCAAGGACAGGTAAAAGACATGCGCAGTCTTGGGGTCAGATAAATGTGAAGAAAGTAAAGAGGTGAATGCTGCTGATGGATTGATGAATAGTACCCAAGAAAAGTATCTCTAGAAAATTTGGGCTGTTCTCATTAACTGGTTGTGGGAGAGGGTGATTCATATAGAAAAGGATCTCACAGGAATGCTAGAAGCTAGAACTGAAGGTCATGGGCAGAAAGAGAGTAACAAAGAATTGGAAGAGGAGATAGAAGAAGCTATACAGGAGAAAGCATAACATTAACAAGGTTGAGTAAACGGCTGATATGTATCCATAGAAGGATTCTTTATTTGATTAGTAGTTACTATTATGTGATGTGCTGAATATTCCTCAGACAAAGTACCCTTTGTTGACCAGCTTAATCTTTTCACCCTTTTCTAAGAATTAAACAGCTTGTTTTAATTACTGCAAATTTGATGATTTGCAGTCAATTTTCTTCAACAAATATCAAATATCAATTTCCGCCAACACTGAAAATCTACAGAGAAAGGTGGGAATTCCACCAGAGATTCTGATGCTTAAGTTGCAAATTGGCCCTAAGCATGATGGAGATATAATTCAATGAAAATTTCTGTTTTCAGTGTTCTCAAAAGCTTTTATAAAGACAACACGATTGTAAATTTAGCATTGAATTTCGAGCGGTGTGAGAACAGTAAACAGTGCATATAGTTTCCACTTAAAATTCTGAATTTTGTGCCTTGTTTCTTTTTAGATTTTAATGGTTTAGTGCATATGCTCGAGATTAATTACCGACCCTGATTTCACTTGAGAATCCAAATTATAAGCCATCATCTGCAGAAACAAATTTATTCATTACTGAAGTGTCATTTCCTATCATTTTGAAGGTTTAGGGGATTCCTCTCTCTACCTTCCTCCTTTTTTCCCATCTCCAGAAGGCTTCTTTGTCATGACATTAGATATTCATTGTCATAATTATTGGGCAAATCGTTGTTAACATTCTTGCAGTATTATGATTTACTATTCAATCCCATTTCTTATGCACTAGTGCTCAGTGCCTTGGTAATGAAAATGTATTCTCAAGAAGGTTTTCATTTTAAATTTAATGTATTCATAGATGCACTTACCTTGTATCCTTGTCATTCTTTCTATACCTGTTCCATGGGATTCTATGATCTGGTGACAACTGTGACTGCTCGTGGTTTTCATGCTTTGTCTAAACATGGCTTGTATCGATCCAGGTTTGATATGAGTGACATTAGCAATAAGTTGCCTAATGTATGGTCATGCGTTCAACTTTGTTTCCCAATGTGAAATTCGTCACCTTCACCATCTTGTGTCCAGCAAATATAACTGCCAAGTTGTTGGCTTAATAATACAGGAAAAAGAGTTGACGAGGTTTTTTCATATTTGCAGGTTAATGAGAGATCAAGATCAAGGTCAATTACAAGCAAGCACTCAGCAGGACTTAACAGCACCTTGTTGTTTCCTCATTTTTTAGAAGATCAGATGGCTGGTAGGTATAATAACTTTGACTTGTCTTGATCAGCTCCAGGACCTGTGTTGTCACCTGTAAAAGATGTCTCGAATATTGAATAATGGACGAGTGCGTTACCGATCGACCTTCTAATTCCTCAGAGATGGAAAATATGTTTGGTCTAGGTGTCTGTACTGGATATTCGACCAATACTTATAACAATTTGGTTCTTTGTTCTCGATTGTTGGAAGTTCTATCTTGTGACGTCTGAACCAGTCGCTCTACTAGATTTTCTATAGAGAAAGATTGGGCTTCGAATTTAGAGCTCGATCTGTTTTTATAGCCAGACCGGTCGCTATACACGCTAACTCAATGGGCATTGCTTCCCCTTCTAAGTTCAAGCTTCTCCTTGTAGCTTTGTATATAAAATATTTGTGTCATCTCAAACATTTTCATCAACGTATGAATACGATTATACAAAATTTTTTCAGCAGGATGGCCGCAAATTCTTATATTTTGTAGCAATTCAATGAGAAGTCAACAAAAAGGATCTCCGACGAAAAAGTCTTTAATAGGATAACGATTGTCTTATTGGATAGTTTTTTGTCTCATTTAACTTTCAGAAGTTGTGTAAATTGGTTATAAGTAGTTTGACTTCAAAGCTTAGTTTTCTCCTTGAATTTGTAATACTATTTTACCATTGTTTCAACCTTAGTCTTCAATTTTTCAGTCCTCTAGTTGATTTGTAAAAGCGGCCAAGTGTACTGGTGATGCTGGTAATTGAAGTTTCAGTGATCTAATTGAAACTAGAGTGAAAGTTCAAGCACTTGTCAAACAATGAGTCCGATTCCATCGCGTAAGTCGGGGGTTTAATGATTAATAATATCAAAAGTTAAAACGACGGCGTACTCGAGAAAATTGTCAATTGGAGAAGTTTGCCCTGTTGCAATACGCATTACTCTTCTTCTTCTCCGCGAAACCCTACCTGCTGTAAACCCTAGAACACTGCACAGGGTTTATAATCTCGTGTTCCTCCATAAATTGATTTCTTCTGCAATGAGAAGGCTCTCGTGAACATGCTAATGAAGCAAGATCACGCTACCAGTTCTACTGCCACCGTGTGTAGCAACTGCGGGGTGGAGGAGCGGCGGCTGCTTCACCACGTCCGCCACCGTACGAACATCTTCCGGCGAGTATGCACCACCTGTGTTCTCCGCCTTCACCCGCAATCGTTCTGCCCCACCTGCTTCCAGGTCTACCCTCCCACTCCGCGGCACGACTCTGTTATAACGTGTTTTAAGTGCTACTCCTCTTCCCATTCCCACTGTGTTACTGCCCATTCTTCCGGCAGTAACTACATTTGCCCGCTCTGCATTAATCCCAACTCTCAAATTTTTAGCTTGAAAACGGCGACGGAGGCAAATGTCAGAATTCGCGACCGTGAGGGTCTGGACCCGAGTGTAAATAGCGATGTATATAGGGTGATTGATCAGAACTCCGCTAAGATCTTGTTGGCTGCAACGAAGATAGCCACGGGGGCGTTGACTAAGTGGGCGGTGGCATCAAGATCGGAGGCTGAGCGGAGGGCCAAGGAGGTTGCATTCGCAAGGAAAAGGGCGAAAGAGGCATTGGAACATGTGGCTTACTTGGTAGTGCGGGAGAAGGTGAGGAAGAAGGAAGTAGCTTTGTCGAAAGCACCTGAGGTGTCCGGGTCTAGTGGTGGTCAGCATGTGGCTCATTTGGTTGGTCGTGGTAATATGGGTCATCTGGGTGGTGGTATTGTACAAGTGACCAGAGAACATGAGACTAATATTAATAATAACAGTGGTAGTGCTAGAAGTGAAAATGTGGATGGTGGTGTTCGTCCAGTATTGGGTGTGGCGGAGAAGACTAGCACAATGATAAATGTGGGTAGAGTGGATAGTTCTACTCAGGTATTGGCGGCATTGAATGCTGTGGAGTTGAGGGAAAATGAGAAAATAACTGGAATAAATGCTGTGGATGGTGTATCCGGCAAGCTTCCAAATGATAATTGTGTGCCAATGGATGTTGACCATAATAAAGGGGGAATGAGAATGAGTTCTGGATCCAGTGATGGCCATGGGGAATTGGTTGAAAAGAATAGTGTTGGTAGAAGTGAAACATCTGCAGATTTAGGTTGTGTTTCAGAGGATCAAAGTATTCAGGCACAGCGGATGGCATTGGTTCCACCATCTGAGGATCAGAGGCAGAATGAGGAGAATAGTATAGGAGGGCTTCACGGTAATGGAGCACAACAGTAGTTATTATATGATCTTCATGGGTAAGTTATGTGAACATTATGAAAATCAATGTGTAAGTAATGCTTTTATAGGCTGAAAATAGCTGATTGTGCTATTTGTTCTCTTATTCTAATTTCAGGTTTTCCAAGAGCATAGAGAAGTTAGTTATGCAATACCAAAGCAGAATGTGAAGATCAAGTAGTAGACCGTGTGAGTTAAATCCGTGTAGATTAGTTGATTTTTATTGTCTAGCCGACATTTTGCGATCAATGTTTGGACCCTCAAGTGCTATGTAAAAATTTCCTAGAACTCTGATGATATTATGTACCTGTCCTTGATAAATTGAACCTGAATTTTGTTCTTGTCCTTGAAATGTATCAAATGGTTATATCTTTGTTCAGGTGTTATTATTTCTTATTTTTTGAGGAAACCAATACTTGTTCCTATTTCTCTTGTGTTATTGTCTCATCAAACGCGGACCAGCAAAAAATCCTTTGTTTTCTGGCATTTTAGTGAACTTTTGGTTCAATAAATCTATCAATTGATTTATAATGTAATTACTTGCAGTTATTGCTGTCAAGGAGAATTTTTGGCTAAAGAGAGGAACAGGAAAGGTGACATGCAACGTTTGGTTGTGTGAGATTTCATATGTGTGCTATACTTTTTTAAACTGAAGATAAATTTGGAACATGCTATCATGTTTTTCTATGTTTGCCTAACTGGAATCCGTTGATGGTCTCTGTCTGCTAGAGTCTCATACATAGGATGTACTTGTCTGTCTTGACCAGCAACCTTAAATCAAAGTAAGCCATTGTTTGTAATATTTATGTGGCAACCTTAAGTGCCCAGATTAAGGATATATGTGGAATGAGGATTTATGAAATAAGAGACAAAATGTCTTTGTTCTAACTTCTGAAAGCAATCATATTTTCATTTGTGGGTGGAAAGCAGCATTTACTTCCGTGTACAAATTTGAAAACTGTAACAGCGGGGAGGCAACATTGAACATTGCGCTCTGCCCTCTCCTAAGAAAGCCTAGGTCTCCTTAGGTGAACGTTGAGTTCATACTTCATAAAAAACCAATATTGTTGATGTTCTCTGGAGTGAAGTGAATGTTTTCCAGATAGTCTCTTCATTCAGTTGTGTACTTACCAGCATAAAGAATCTAGAGTTTGGTAAAATGCTTTTTAATTTTATTATCTTCCTATGGTAAAATGAGGATGGTAAAACTGTCTCAGCTAGCTACTCCTCATGGACTGGTTTTTTGGATCTTCTATCCATGATGCTAGGGAATAGGATATAATGCTTCATTCTCTAATGGGACAAATTTGTTAGCAGTAGCATTCTTGCTGCATGTGCACATACTCTTTGGTGGAGTTCAGGGCATTATTATAGTTATCCAACATTTGATATGGAGACGACATACACGTGCCACATCAGCAGAAAAATTACATCCCCTCCCTGCTGGGGAGGAGATCATTCCTGTTCATCGATATCTCTCTTTGCTCTTTTTCCTTTTATTTTTTTCTCTTTTTATTTTATTTTTTTAGAATTTTCATAGAGAGATATATATATATATATATATATATCCATCAAATTTGAAGAATCATAGTGGAAGTTGCACAGCCGGTTGTGGTTTTTGGAAGGAAAGCAGGGTAACCGGTGATGGGATGCTTGTCCAAGAGCCCCATTACCCTATACCCACAACCTTCTCCTGGATAAACATTGAGAGGAACAGAAAGCAAAGAACTAAACTATCAAACAAACATCCATTCATCTCCATCTGTCATTCTACTACGGTAGGCTGATTATCTATCATGTTCACCTTTGGCAAATACTAAGATAATGCCGTCATTCTACGGCTACAACGTGAACATAGAATACCTTCTCTAGTCTCTAGTTAGCAGGAATGCATGTAGAAACTGCTTGAGCTGCTCTTTAAACACTGGGATTTTTTACATTGTTCTTCATATGAACAGTGCCCACCATTTTGGTGCCGCATTGAAATGAGTCGATTTACCATCTTAACCCGCCTTACTTTCTGTGCGGGCAGCTTCTCATTTTTTCTTCTCTTCTCCACTTCTCTTTCATGTCTCTGTTTCTCTCTTCATCAATCTCCTAACCCAAGTACACTACTTTCTGGTGTGTCTTGTCTTTCGTTTGTTCAGATGTGCAATCTTGGCTTGTGGTGATTTTTTTTTGCCTTTCGTTTCCCTTTATTTTTGTGTATATATTGTGCAAATATTGGGGTTTGTGTAGATGTAAATAGAGTAATTGTTCTCTAGATCTATTCTTTGGTGAGTATATTTTTCCATTTTTGTGGCTGCTGTGGTTTCTCCTCTGTGTTTGCCTATGAGATTTGGGTTCTCTGTGCAACAATCTACGCATGTTGTGAAGGATTTCGGATGCTATTGTCATCGGCTGTACATGGGAATTTCAGGGAGGAAAGAGAGTCCAACCTCCAAACTGAGATGCTGGAATTTGATAATTTCCCTGCATCGTGAAAAACATGAGACAGAATTGGCCATGAGACCAAAGAGACATAATACGTGCATCACACATACCTAACTAGTACTTAAAACAACAGTGTAACAAAACCGTTATGCTTGTTGAGCTAACTAAGAGCTTCTGATCTCCATTAATTTATGCAGAACGCAGGATCTTGAAGATCCCGAAGGAGTTTCCAGTTTCCCCATGATCACGAATGTCAGCACAGCAATGAACCCAGTCAAAAGGCTGCAAAGAACTTGACATAGATGTTGCAGGGTTCATGAGAGGATCAAGGCTGTCTCCAAAACTTGTTTCAGCCTACGGGTGTTGGAGCTGTTGGTGCTGGGTCGATCATGAGTCATGATGGGAACTTGATCTGACTGGGTAGAATCTGTAGTCGTCGAAGTAGGGTCTACGTAGCCAGGGTCTCTAACAGGAAAGGTGACAATTGATGGTGCAGCTTGTATTTGAGCTAAAACTAGAGAGATTTTATTTCATTAATCTGTGAGTGAGTACAAAACAGCTATATAATATAACTCTTAACATACATAAATCAGGAAAACTGGTCTAAGTAGTAATTTAAAAAAAAAAATGTTACAATATTCACAGTAACTAAATCATGTCGAATTGCTTTGTAGTAAAATGTTCGTTCTATATTAGCTTTCGATTCTCAAAATCCTTGAACAGAGATGCCCCTGCCAAGCAAGGAGAATGCAATTACTTGTCGTGTGAATTATTTGCTTCTGTTAGAGAGCTCATTCCTTCCGAGCAGAATTTTCGTCAAAATGGACGGTTCCATCTGGAGGGACTTTTGTCGAGAATTTTTGAAAGATTTAAGGACGAAATTGCTTCATTGTGTAGAGACTAAGGACCTTCTGTGAAATTTACCCTTAGAGTTACTGGGACATAAAAGTTCAATATGTAACGGGCCCACCCATGTGATGATTTTAGGGGAAGCACACACAATAATCAACCGAAAGAAAGCAAAAGCAATACATTGCCCAGCATTTTCCAATATTAAGGCCGTGTTTCAATGCTTTTTGCCGAAAATTCACAGGTGAATTTGTTTTGACAGTAATTTTCAAGTTCAAATCTAATTGTAGGGTGTTTTTCTAAATAGCCCAAAGCAAAACATATAGTTACCGTGTAAATATAGGAGTTTTTCTAAGGGAGGAACCAATATTTGTTCAAAACGCAACAACCCACATCCACGAGTAGTTTCTTGCTTTTTTGGGTAATATTAGTTAATTAAGAAGAACCATCATTGGTTTCTTCGAAAGTTTCTATTTTTTAAGAATACAATTATGGTGAAGCTGAGTTTTAACACGTCTCAATCACTTCCCCTTCTTTTCCATCAATTTTTGAAGTTAAGACATCTATTTCACTAATTGATTGTCCGAGTAACGTTAAGAAATAAATATTTCGTTACTAAGTCCAATTTTAATTGAACAATAATCTAAACTCAAAATGTCTATCATATTACTTGTTCTAAACCCGAGCTCAAATCAAAATCGAAGCAAGTGCGAACTCCAGCGGCAGCGGATGCCGGAGCCTGGAAGAAGACCGGCTCAATATCCATCAAAATTGAAGAATCATAGAGTGGAAGTTGGAGGGGGTTTGTGGGTTTTCGCAGGAAAGTAAGGCAATTTTAAACTGCTTGTCCAAGAGCAACAACACCCTGTGTACCCACAACCTCAAGCAGGACAAACATAGACAGGAACAGAAAGGAAACAACTGACATAATAAATGAAGGGGAAGGGAAAAAAATAATGGAAGTGAAATAACCTGGGCTATCCACTGATCTCCATCTGTCATTCTACTATGGCAGGCCGATAATCTATCAGATTCAGCCGTAGCAGATGCTAGGTAATGCCATCAGTCTACGGCTACAAGATGAACATAGAATACCTTCTCTACGTAAATAATAATCTATAGGATCCAACTAGTGTTAATCCGCATGAAACTGGAGCAGACTGCAACCATGAGCTCTGCAAACACTGGAATTATTTACTTCAAAGAACAGTGTGAATAGCCCAAAAACCGATATGCTTGTTGAGCTAAGAGCTTCTGATCCATTAATTTATGCAGAACGCTGAATCTTGAAGATCCAAAGTGAGTTTCCCCATGATCATGAATGCCAGCAGAGTTATGCACCGGGTGAAAGGCTGCAAAGAACTTGACTTAGAAATTGAGGTGTTGATAAGAGGAGGAGGGCTGTCTCCAAAACTTGTTGGGAATCCTCCTAAACCAGGGCTGCTAGAATTTAAGACAGATGGAGGAGAACTTGTGCTGCACAATTAAAAACGAAAAAATGAGAGCATCAGATTTCACTGGATTGCTATCCAACATCAGGAAATTATAAGATACATGGTTCAGCAGATGTTAGAAATAGTTTTTACCTAGGCGGTGTTCCAGATGGAGTTGCTGTTGTTGGTGTTGTCGAGAATGGTGATGGCATTGTTGGTGTTGGAGTTGTTGGGGTTGGAGTCGTCGGCGTTGGAGGTGTTGGAGATGCTATCATTGGCGGTGACGAAGAGGAAGATGATGTTGGGAAAACGCAAGAGCCGGTGCCTCGATGTAAATAAAAAATACACGAACAATTAGCACCTGAGGTTCTAAGTGACAATCTCTCATTTAAGATTGCAAACCAGTACAGTAAACTAAACTAGATTGATCTCTGAATAGATACGATATTGGAACTAAATACCAATGCCATCTAATTACAGACCAAAAATTAATCTTGGAAGAATTTAGTGCACTTACTAGGATTCGCGCTCGTTAACATAGCACTCCCACCAAAGTCACAGCTAGTTGGCACCGGATTCTTCTGATAATAGTTGTTGAAGGCATACGATGCGTGGTTCTGCAAAGTATTAGGATTGTAACAGCTTGCCCCCTGCTGAATAGCCGAACAATCAGCTTTTCCAATCCCACAAGCATAATCAAGTGCTGCTTGAACTGCACTCTGCTGCACTCCAGGCTTTGCTACACACCAACTCTTTCCTGAAGTTGGAGGAGCACTTGTCGTTGCCGGAGGAGTCACTGGATTTGTGGCCGGAACACCTCCTCCAGTCGGGGCAGGATAGGTTGTTACAGGATTACTCACTGGTTGGCCCTCTGGTTTTGCGCTCGGTGGTGGTGTAAGTGGATTTGTATTAGTTACAGGCACTGGGGTCGTGGAAGGAACAGTTAAAGGAGTAGAATACGGAGGAGGGTATAGGTTGACGGGGTTTGTAGCAGGAACGGTGATAACAGTTGGTGCTGAATTATCCGTAGTGAAACTGACTGCGACTGGGGTCGATGGATAAACTAAATCATGTTGAATTGCTTCGTAGTAAAATGTTTGCTGTTCTCTTGTTAGTTTTCGACGCCCAAAATCCTTGAACAAAGATGCCTCTACAAAACAAGGAGAATGCAATTAGTTATTGTTTCAATTGTCTGACGTCCTCTGTTGAGAGCTCCTTCCTTCCAAAACCAAAAGCATCTTTAATCACCAAATCTACACATCAACTTCCCATTTAATTTAACTATTTACAGTGACTCGAAAATGCTAAAAACCTTGCTTTATCAATGAGCTCAAAAATCCTAGGACCTTTACTAATTTTCGATCGTCTAGCTTCAAGTTACCAGTCCTTATGTTCAAAAAGGAAAAGAAAGCGACCTCAGCGTCAACATTTCTTTCCTAATTAAGGAGGCACGAGGAATATGCGTATTTAAGTTGTCTTCTGGTCCAAATGTTGTACAAGATCTGCTTCAAGAATTACTAAAAGAGAAGATACCCAGTTTTGATTTACAAAGTTATGGCTGTTCCTCAATATTTGAAACGCAGAAACAGTACCAAGATGGTAACTATACATATTCTTGCTTAATTTAAGTACAAAACCACATGAAAAAATAACTAACATCTTACAATAATATGAAACCATAAACCCCAAGATTTTTAGTAAAAATCTCCAATAATGTAAAGGGAAAACCGTATGGGCGGGCAGCAATTCTTGAAATGAAGAACATGGGGCATGCCGCAAATAGACTGTACCAGTTTCAGCATTTAGGCAAGTAATCTGTGTACTAATGCATCTTGATTGCCACATAATAGTAATATATATATGCAAAAAATCAGATATTCAAAACAAAAAAAGAACTCTGTTAAAGACACAACAGAGCCATATTACAGTAGGAGAAAATGGCTTACTAGAAAAGGAAGCAGGGAGAATAGACAGGAGGAACAAAAACATAAGCTTTGAAGCTAACATAGCCATTTTAACCAGAGCTGTCCTGGGGTTTTGGGGTTCAAGAGAATAACCAAACGGTGTTCTAATTTCAGGGTTTTAACCAAAAACAACAGAGATTCCAAAAGCTGATCATTGAGAGAGAGAGATAGAGAGAGATCTCGAGTGTGTGTGTGTGTGTGTAAAAAGGTCGTAAAAAAGGAAAAAGGAAAAGAGAAAAGACTAGTGCCAGATTGACATGAAAAAAGGAAAAGTGGTTACTTTGACAAGTTTGAATGTTTTGCCTCTCAACAAAAAGAAAGGGCATCATCATGTAATAACGGCATCAAAGACAAACCTTATCAATAGTAATAATTTTCTAATACTCCTGAAGTACTCTACATTTCAATATATTCCATTTAAGTGTATACATTCAAGTGCTATGTACATATATAACTACATGAAACACTGAGTGTTGTATTAATGTTAGAAAATTTTTATACACCCTTTTTATAATTATCAAGTTTCTGTCGGTTGTCACATTGTCTTTTGTAATTCTAATTTTACAAAGGGTGGTGTGTACATAAGTCACTTTCTTAAGTAGATTTTTGAGGGGGCTATGCTTTATGGCCTTTCTTGGGTGTTATGATCATTATTAGGGACTTATTGGGACATAACAATTCAATATTTAATGGGCTCCACCCATGTGATTTTATGATGAATAAAAAGGAAATCAGCCGAAAGAAAGCAAAATATTTACTGTATAGACATTTTAAATCGTTTAGAAATCCAAGGCATATTTTTTAACTTTATATCCGTTCTTTTCCATATATTCAATTTACTGATCTTGATTGAAAAAGGGTAATTGAAGGGCCCTACTACGTTTAATTTGTACCCCCAAACTCATGTGTAAATTCTTAATTGATTAGAAATACAAACCTATATCAAATACTCAGTACTCCTGTAATACTAAAGTTTTTCTTGAGTTTTCATTAAAATTAAACAGATGTATGAAATTAAGACTTAAATAAATGACATTGTAAATATGACACAATTATACTAAATGATAAAAAAATATCATGTGTTGATCACCACACAGTAAAACTGTGCTACATAAACATATCACTTATTCATGTCTTCTTTTCATATGTCCCTAGAATTACTCCAAAAAGAATATATAAACACAATGTCTAAATATATTATAATACAATTGTTCTTTAACGATAAGTCAAATAGAAATGATATATCAAGTATGGATCATTAAACAGCTATTTTTGCCATTGAGTATATAAATATATGTTTAAATAAAATCAAGATTTCTAATTATATTATCACTTCTGCCACCTGGAAATGACAATGGAAGGAAAATGTCCCATAGCTACACATTAGCTTTCGCCAAAAGTACCCAATAAACATTAGATGAATAGAGTGCAAAGTTATACACACAACTGAGGGCAGTTTTTTAATGCAAGAAACACCCTTCCTTCTCAGATGACATGTTTTTGCACTTCGCGACTTATGAAACAGATAAGTACATAAAAAAAGGATCAAAGACTGCCTCTTTAGCTGAACTACATCCGTTTAGCCGCCTTTTCAGAGCTTGTAGCTCCCTCTTGTCCTTTGGCGTTAAAACCTGATTCATCAAAAATTTAATTAATTGATGCAGCACGAAATTTTTTTAAAAATATTTGGCAGTGCAAGGGATTGCAGAGCAATCATCCAACTCAACTACGATACTAAGACATAGCAAACTCAAGCTTCAATAAAAACAATGGAATATTGCTGTTTTGGAAGGGCTACAAGAAACTTACATATGATTTCTTCATCAGAACAATGTCTATCAAGTACTGCAGCCACAACACATTGGTCTTTGGAAAACTGTAAACTCATTAACAGCAACCAAATCATCAAAATATATAGATAATAGATGTATATTATAAAATAATGATGTATATTATAAAATAATGTCTCTCCTCATTCCTTTTCAATTTTAATACTTAAAGATTGTGCACACAGTCAACTGTGTTACTCTGATGTCAACAACTTCAAAAGCTGATATAGAAGGAGCCCTGTCGAATTACCTTCCATAATATTATTTACTTGAGAATCTAATAGAGTCTGCAAAACTGAAGAAGCAGAGAAGAGAGAGGAGAAGTTGAAAAAGAAAAGCCTATTTATCTAGACCTAAAGTCCTTTACCTATAAAAGGAAGGTTACCAACCAAACAAATATAAATGTTTTTGAATTGAACCAAAAATAATTATGACAAATTGAATCCTACATTAGAAAATCGATCAAAGTAAACTATAATCTATTTCCTATTCTTTAGCCTAAAATACTTATAACTAAGAATCAAAAATAGAATGTTCTAAGTTTGGGGTAAGTGTAACGGTTCAAACTATATAGGGACTGCGAAGAAGTGAACAAGATTCAAGTAAGCTCTTTCTTTATGACAAGGCTCCTAGCAAGTCTTTTGGACAAATTCTTTTTTACTCGGTGACAAAGAACCACATCTTTTTCGAACATGCATTAATGACTAATTTTTTCACAAGAACACTAACTACTTTTATGAAAATATTCTCCCCCTTCAGCGAGACCAAACCTTTTCAACAAAAGGTTAATAACCACGACAGTACCTGCAGTCAACAGCAATTAATAATACTTAGTTTAACAGGCAAGTGCTTAGAGGGTAGTCAAGAATAGCAATTGGTGCTGAAAGGGAGACATAAAGAAGAGATGGTGAAGAGAGAAAATCTAGATAGAGAATTTATAATGACGTCTGACTGGTTGAGAAATCCATTCTAGTCTATTGTTCTTAAAACCTTCATTGAAAAGGAAACTTTCGTTATATAACCAATTAATGTTTAGTTGATAGCCTAGTTTCTCTCAAATTGTGCGTGGCTTTTTTTTGTCTCATAACAAGAAAATATTCGTAAGAGGAAGCATCAATTAAAAATAATCTTATAAACTAGATTAGCTGATTCTCATTTTGCTTATATCAAAAAACTGAAAGGCATCTAGAGAAAAAACAAACAGTGAACCTGACACAGTTTTGCAATACCTATGGAGTTTGAGATTAATATTAACTTATGACTCGTGTTAATAGCTTTTACTAAAAAGGACACCAGTTTGCCTATTCCCATGCAAAGCATGCAAAACAACTTACCCTACCGTAATTTTCCGAATTTATTGGAAGTCATAATATTTCTCTGTTTTGAGAACAGTAGATAGATAAACACGTGACTTACCCTATTGTTTGAATAAAGGTAGTGCAGGCGTTAACCGCATCAATCTCGTGACCTCTTAGTCGATTAAGAGTGCAGGAAAGAATAACCTCCACGAGCAGTTCTTCAGATTTCTGATACACATCAAAACACATGGATCAAAAACAAATGGGCCATCCCTCTTTGCATTTGTCACATTAACATAGAAAAAATCATGTTGGCAGAAATCTTCTTAACAGATGCCAGAAAGTGTTGGTGTATCTCTGGAAAGTTTGAATCACCTTTTGTTTCACTTTATCAACCTTTTAATTGGCAAGGAAAAATTGAATATGTTCTAGACTATATACCTTCTGCACTTCTCCATTTACTCGAATATCTCCATCAAATGGAACAATTTTACAAACATTTCCGCCAACATTGAAAGCTTCTCCATATGTACCTTCACCGACCTTGCTGATACTTTTTTGGTCACTGTATCAAACAATTTGCTTTCAATCAGATTACGAGGCTAGGTTCATATCAAATGATCTCTTGAATTAAATCAAAGATCGAATTATAATTTCATAGAATTCACCTGATAGCCAGTATAACATTCAGCTAGAGAAAACAATGAAGACAACAGTAGTTACTTATAACACTACTGGCTTGAGTCATTAATAGCAAGAATCACTAGTGTTGAGATAATATTCAAGGTAGAGAGAAAAATGGACTGTATTAACTCCAAAAATGTATAACTATATCCACCAGTTATTAATAAATAATCCATCCCCACCTTCAAATTTCATATTGATTAGCATAAATCAAATGTTTACTTGCATCCATAGAGATCTGGGACTAAAAGATTAGAAGTCAGGCAACGAAAGATGTTGAACTTCATCATCATTACAAAAACAAGTATCATAATATAAAATTAATTAAGGTGATAAGGTTTACTTCTGAAACCTGCAACTCTGGAGGCTGATATAGAATTTTCGAGATAATGATGTGAGACTGTAATTACCTCCAGCAAGAAAATAAACTCAAACTTAAATCAGGAGATTCTTGTTACCAAATATTTAAAACTTCGCCTATTTTATCCATAGAAACTGTTTGTTAAGTTTTATGGCTTAGATAGTTGATTATGCAGAAAAGTATAGCCTCTGTTAGCAAAACATTTCTAATACAAAATAGAATTTAATCAAACAAATCACATCCACATGACCTGAAACCCACATGTACTAACCGGGGTAAAAGCTGAGCCCTTGTGCATTAAAGAGCTTGAAAAAACCATACACAGAAAGATGAGGAAGAAATTTTATATATCTTATTAAAACATTAAAAGTGAAGCAGCTGTAAAATAGCCTCTGAGTCAACTGGAACTCACGTAGTAATTATGGTGGAAGCATCAGCAGAAAGCGATATTATCCAGCAATTCCAACTAAAGGAATGCCCAATTGATCTAGATACTTTAGATGAAAAACAAACCAGTAACTCATCAACGTGTCCGTCAGGGTTGCTGGACTTGACTGCCCACAGGCTGTGAGAAGAGCTGAAAAAGCATCCCAGCAGTAATCATCCAATGAAGAAGGCCTTGAAGTCAGAGAGAGTTTAGTAACTGCAACTTCAATATCTTTACATGCCTCCTCAATGGGCATTCTGTTAGTATCCCCATCCTTAAGGCTGGAATCCAATATAATCTCCCTATAATTTGAGCTCAAGCAGTTATGCAAAGATTCATTTCCTGAAGCTTTCCTTACTGAACTTGAAAAACCATCAACAAAAACGGGATCCTTGGCCGATTCTTCGGTTTCAAATATCTTTGCAAGTGACCCGGAAAATCCATAATTTTTATTTAGCTTCTTACTAATGAGCCATTTCTGCAGTACTGATGATAAATGCGGAATCAAAACATCCTTAGCCTGGACACCCATGGTCCATGTACTGGATTTCTTGGGTGAGGGGCTCTCTGCCATAAACTCATAGGAATCAATCTCTTGAAAATACGCCCTTTCTTTATCAAAGTTTGGAGGCTCTACGGCTCCGATCTCCCAGTAATAACCGCACAACTTAATGTATAGAGTAATTTAATGAAAAAGTGTGATGTTCCTCTAAAATATATTGTATTTGTGAGTAAAATAAATTCTAGCCTTCGTTTTTTCTCTTGAATTTGTTTATTCACCATAATAATATGACTCAAATAGTTAATTTTCATTATGCTTCTGGTGAAGAAAAAATCTTGACAAGAATGAAAATTTTAAGGGAATATGTAGAGAAAATAAAAGATTGAAGACCTCAATGTCAGAATAAAAGAAAAATAACATAAATAGCTGGTCATACTCTAGGAAGAGGTGGCTTGGCTCTTTTTCGAGGCTGCCTAAGTTGTGGCTGATAATCTCCACATGCACTGGCAGCAATGCTTGTCCTCCCTCTGTCAGTTGGATGAGTAAGTTTCAAAAAGAATAATAATACCTTGATACTCCGAAATTCTGGAACAAAGGTGCATACTGCAAGAATGTACTTAAGAGCCAGGGCATAGTACTGAACTAAATGAACAAGTATGTGTTGGCAAGTCATCTATAGTGTTCTGAAGCTATCTGCGACTAAATAATGGAGTACATAAAGCAAAAATGACCAGATAATATGCATAAATCAGAAAGCAGGGCCCAATTGGTTCACTATTCTAAGCCCCGCATAACTTGAAATGAGCTTAGAAGAATGTCATACAACAGAGTTCCTCACAATTTTAGATCTTGAATACTAATCTTCTAACAGAAACTTAATCCTCGTGTATTGTAGATGACACCAAATAAAAGCATCATCATTTAAATTAGCACGTTCTCTGCTAAATGTAACGAAGAGCAAAAGAATAATAGAAAGTAAGAAAAGGACTAAAGCTTTTAATCTTCTAATAATAGAACTCAATAACAGAATAATATCACAAAAGACTGCAATTCAATGGAAAACACTAGAAAATAAAAAGCATTGGGGGCACGAAACCTAGTGGAAAGGGAACGATTCCAACTAGGTCTGTTAACCGGTGCTAGACTCTGCCTCTGCTCATTCTCGCTACTTGAGTTCGATTGCCTCCTGGAAATAATAGCCAAACAATCAAATTTCAAAAATTTTTAGCACCCAAACATAAAAAATAATAATAAACCGAAATAAAAAAACAAAACCTTGCTGCATTTTTATGAGGGTTAACATTTGCCTTTCGACGCTGGTAACGCACCACGATCTCTGGCTCCGTTTGATGATTTTCCTTTTCCGCGTCAGTGGCTGCGATTTCTGACCATAGATCAACTGCATTTCCAACCCGAATTCGTCACTATTATACATGTGCAAACGTATAAAAGCATGTATTTATACGTGTGTCCGTGTGTATTGCTTTGGGTCTTATTCAACGACCTGCTCGGGAATTCGTACTTGCCATTGGTAGAAGATAAACAACGTTCCTCTGCTGTGACCGTCTTTTTCAGAAGATGAAACGTTTTCAAAATTAGTGATGAGAGCGGGAACTTTCCTCTGCTGCCCTGCCTGACTTTCCAGAACATAAACGGGAAGAAATGGATGCGTCCCCTTTTTTTTTTCATTTTTTCATTTACACGACTTTTTTCTCATTTTTCTTTTCTCGTGTCAAATATAAAGTCTAATACACTTTCATCTCTATCTTATTCACTATTATTTTATTATTTTTTTAAATTTTTATATATCTATCTTTTTTTTCATTTTTCCCTCTTTTTTTCTTACATCTCTATTTATTCATTTCCAATAAAAATAATCTACTTCCCTCTCTCTCTCTCTCATCCTTGAGACACAGGACGACACCGCGTGCAAGTTTGGTCGAGAAAAGAAAGAGAAAGATACAAAAATTACAAAAATTCTAGGGAGAAATGAAAAAAAAAAAGATCAATATGTGACATGTCTCGCTAGAATTGCTTCAAAAATAATTCGTATACCCCACATATTTCTTATTTTCTTTTAATTTTCTTTTTCTTTTAATCATTTTCACTTATACATAAATTTTTTCTCATTTTTTCTGCCTCTCACATGTAAATCTAAAAACACACATTTATATCTAACTTTTGCACTACTATTTCATCATTATTTTTTAATTTCTATCTTTCTTCTCTTTTTCACTTTTCTCTCTCTTTTTTCCCTACACTACACCTCTTTCAATTCCTCTTCAAATTGCCCATGTTTTCATACTATTATTATTTTCTCCTACTTTTTTTTTACATTTTCAAATTTAAATTTAGTCAAACTAATCGCATCCACACATCTAATAAAACCACATACAGGACATTAATCTCCACTGTCTACCTTTGCTAACTCTCTCTCTCTCTCTCTGTCTCACTTCACGTGAAAATGCATTTTGATACATTTTTATGTGAACACAAATACACACTTAAGATCATCCACTTATTTCTACACCTCCTTTGCGTGACCCAAAACTACACTACAAACATGGAATATGTTCTAAGTGGTTACTTGTCAACTAGGGTTAAAATCTAGCGTTCTATGTCATTTTGGTCTTGCACTTTTATTGGGTAAATTTCACAAATTGTCTGTAACCTTTGCAAAATGTAGCAATTTGGTCCCTCTATTTTTTTAACCTCTAGTCCATGTGGATGGGATCCGTCTATTTGATCGTTAAAGTCTTGAAGGGAGAAAATTAAATTTTTACCCCTCACATTAAACTAAAAAAACAATGAACAGTTTTTTTCTAAGTAAAGAAAAAATAATTAAAAACAAATCTTATACATCCCCTTTTAGGGCCGGCAATATCTAGCTCACAATTTCGTTCTGACAAATGATGAACGGAACATCACAAGA
>CAVNYN010253661.1:0-17937 GCA_963692815.1 Nyctanthes arbor-tristis
TTTCTTCATGTACATTTCCCTTCATTGGAAAATATTATTTATAAGTAATCACTTGAGTAATCTTTTACAAAATAGGGTTAATTTATAATCTTAACCCTAAGTATTAATTGTATAACTGGGATAAATAATTTTAAAGATAAGATGGTGAATGTACTCAATCTAATAAAAAATTGTCTAAATAATTACCTACAAATTCCAACTTTCAAGTTTATAGCCTTACTCAGTAGCTAGCTATGTGGATGTTCAGTCCTTTTATAGAAAGGTGACTTCTTCTTAGAATTTTTCTGTGGACGTTATCCCAAACTAGGTGGTCAAGTATCAAAGATAAGAGGTAGGTTGCCTAGTCACTAGCTGCCAATGACTTGTACAGTTCATATTAATTTTTACGTTAATTTGCAAAATATATCTATCTATCTCGAGTTATGCTATTTAAACAAAAAGAGACACAAAAAGTTAAATAAAAGTGACACATGGTAGGATTTTATTTTTCAACACATTGCCTTATTTTTAAATCAATGGCAATCACATGAGCCACGTCTCTATTTTGTCTAACTCCTTGTCTCTTTTTTGTCTAGATAGAATTATTCATCTATTTATAGTGGCTTCTCATTTCTTACCACTACCGCACAGCCTTGAGGAGAGGGGGAGGGAGGAAAAGCCAACAATGCAATTATTTCATTTGCATTTGCTGATTGTACCTATTCTGCTTATTTTCATATGGCAAACAGCTTCCCCAAGTCCAAATTTCACCATATCAAACCCAGACTGTGCGGATCGTTGTGGAAATCTAAGTATTCCATACCCTTTTGGCACAGTAGAAAGTTGTTCCTTCAACAGATCATTCTTAGTCATTTGCAACAACACCTATGATCCTCCGGTGGCATTCTTTCGAAACTCAACCATAAAAATCACAGACATATCTTTGGAGGGCCAAATGCGTGTCTTGCAATTTATAGCGAAAGACTGTTATTCTAAGAATGGCACCAGAGTGTTGCATAATAATCCTTGGATAAAAGTGCCCAGAGGCTTTATGGTCAATTATACGGCCAATAAGTTCATCGTCATCGGTTGTGATACTTACGCTTATGTCTACGGGAGACGAATCAACAGGAATTACCGAACAGGGTGCAGTTCCACTTGTGCCGCCACAGATGATTTGGTAGATGGCTCATGTTCTGGTTTAGGTTGTTGCCAAATGTCTATCCCAAAACAAGCCTGGTTGGTTCGGGTGAATTTGTGGAGCTTTTATAATTTTACAAATGTGTCCAACTTTAATAATTGCAGTTATGGTTTTCTTGCTGAGGAAAGTACATTCACTTTCTCCAAAAGCTATCTTTCTAGCTTGATAAAAGTAGAGAAGCTACCTATGGTGGTTGACTGGGCAGTTGGAGATGGAACCTGTGAAGAATCTCGCAGTAACATGAGTAGTTATGCATGTAAAAGTGTGAATTCCAAGTGTTATGAACCCGATAATGGATATGGATACCGTCGCTCTTCCGATCTGGTTACCGTGGAAATCCGTACCTCATTAACGGCTGTCAAGGTACTAGCATATCCTATGTTTAACACATACATATGATCCTCAAGTTCTCCCTCCTTAAGTATTTGCACCATTTTTACTTTTTCACCTAGAATTAAGAATAAATATCGAAAAAAACAATTATGCTGACAAACTTCTTAGAATATTCTTAGGATAATGCTATTCTTCCTTGTTGAGTTACTTATTGGGTGACTTGATGAGTGTGTATGTGTCTTTTTGTCGATGTATTTCAATTTAATATAGGAGACTTTTTGCCAATATATTAAATAGTTATTTAATAACAATTGATCCAGTAAGTAATTCGACAAGAGAATGTAGTACAACCCATATTCTTATTAAAAATGGTATCAAGATCGGAAGAGCACATCGTATTTTATCTATTAAATACTCCCTCCGTCCCATAAAAATAAGCCCCGTTTCTATTTTTATTTGTCTCACATTATAGTCCACTTAATATACCCTTAGTTCAAGTACTAATAAATTTGTAGTGCATTAAATTGAATTAGTATTGAATAAGAGTATATTAAGAAATTAAGTGTAAATAAATTTTATATTTCTAGCCACATTAATTCACATTTCTTAATCCACGAAATTAGTTGATATGAGCCTATTTTTAGGGGACGGATTGAGTATGACATAGGAGTATAATTTAAAATGAACATAAAAGTGAACCAAATAAATACAGCATATTGTGAACAATTTTTATTTTTCTTGTGCAGATATTGATGAATGTCAAGATCCAACTGTCAATAATTGTGAAAAACAGTGCATTAACACATTAGGGAGTTTTAAATGTGTTTGCCCGAGAGGTTACTATGGTGATGGAAAGAAAAATGGGAGAGGTTGCATTCGGAGTCCATCACAAGTCCTCAAAGTTGCCATGGGTTAGCGCTACGATCCTCTAGCTCTAACTTCTGCCTTGCTTGCTTTCAAAAAGTGTAGAAATGAAGCTAACATAAAATTTACATTGCAGTGATTGCTTTAGGAATCAGTATTTTGTTGCTTGTTGCCTGTTGGCTACAGTTAGAATGCAAGAGAAGAAAGTTGAAGAAAATGAAGCAGAAATTCTTCCTTCAAAATGGTGGCTTATTGTTACAAGAAAAGCTAGATCGGAAGAGCGTCGATCCAAAATGAGCAGTCACTACATTACAAGACAAAGATATTCACTTCTTCTGAGCTCAAGAAGGCAACCGATGACTTCCACGACAGTAGAATTGTTGGTCAAGGAGGATATGGCACTGTGTACAAAGGCTTTTTACCGGATAATCAGTTAGTTGCCATCAAGAAGTCCAAAGAAGTTGATCCAAATCAAGTTGAACCGTTTATCAATGAAGTGATTGTTCTCTCTCAAATACACCACAAGAATGTTGTCAGGCTCCTTGGTTGTTGTTTAGAAACACAATCTCCTCTTCTGGTTTATGAGTTCATCAACAATGGCACCCTTTTTGAACATGTACACAATAAAACAAAGGCTCTCGTTCTTTTTCTTGGGACATGCGGTTAAGAGTTGCTGCAGAGGCAGCTGGGGTGCTAGCATATCTGCACTCAGATGCTTCTCCTCCAATCATACACAGAGACGTCAAATCTGCAAATATTCTTTTAGATTCCAATTTCACAACAAAAGTGTCAGATTTTGGATCGTCAAGATTGGTTCCCCTGGATCAAACTCAATTGTCTACCATAGTACAAGGAACTCTTGGATACATAGATCCTGAATACATGCTAAAAAACTAACTGACTGAAAAAAGTGATGTTTATAGTTTTGGAATAGTCTTGCTCGAGCTACTAACAGGAGAGAGGGCACTGACCTATGATAGACCAGAGGAGGAAAGAAGCTTAGCCAACTATTTTCTTTTAGCTCTAAAGCGCAGCTGCTTATTCCAAGTTCTAGATGACAATATTGTGTGCGAGAGAAACAAAGAGGAGTTAGCTACGATCTCTATACTTGCAAAAAGGTGCTTAGACATGAAAGGGGAGGATAGACCTAGTATGAAAGAAGTGGCTATGGAACTTGAAGGAATGAGACTATTAGGAAAACACTCGTGGGAGCAAACGGAATCTGATGTAGAAGAGATGGAATCCCTGCTTTCTGGGAAAATAAATGCCTTTGCAATTGGAAAGGGTGAGAGCAAAAGCTCAAGCAATCAATATGATAGCATCAAAGATCATGTGATTTTGCCAATGGATGGCGGGAGATGATTTGTGGCATTATGATCAATGTGGAGTGATTCTGAGAGAGAGAAAGTGTGTGTGTATTGAATAATGATTTTCATTTAATTATTAAGTATATATTATATCCTATTTTCGCGCCTAAGCTTAAATGCAAGTTTTTTTTGGCAACTGAAATGCAATGTTTATCTAACTTTATTATTACAATTCTTTTATTTTATTATTATTATTATTATTATTATGAATAGTCTTTTGATATGAAGGTATAGTGAAGGGATGGGTATAGTTCAAACTCGGGGCCTTTCGTTTGAAACGTGAAAACCTAACTCTATAACATTTGTTTGAATCACATCTTCACCATCAAGACTCATATCTCCCGACAGTCACATCAAATTCCATATGCTAATAGTAATAAATTTAATTATGGTCACATTGTCTATCTTAAAAATTTTGCCTTTTTCATTAGGCATTAAGCTAACAGTTCCATTCTCCCTCCATAGCATGGCGGCGTAACACCTCTAGGCTCTAGCTTTGGATCAAAATTAATTAAGCTAGTTACTAATTTGAGAAATTTTTATCTAAATTTATTCAATCAAATCTTATGATTGATATGTGTTTTCACTTTTATTCACTTACTCGGAAATAAAAGTTTAGTCAACAATCCATCTTAGTTTATATTGCTGTAACTTCGCTAATAAACTACATCTACTGTGCTGAATAAAAAAACCACTTCAAAAGAATCATTTTAGTATTTGATAAACCTTTTTACTGAAATTGTTGTATGGACCAAAAGTAGTTTTTAAATTTTTGATAAATTTTATTGTTTCTTTGCTATACTTGTTTGTATTTACTAAAAAGTACATTATTTATATAATATTTTTATTTCTTATTATATATTATCCTTATTTTTTTATAAAATAATATTTAATATTATGTAATATTTCAGACAGAATTACAAAACATCAATAGATAATAATTATTTCTCTATTCGACAAACTCTCCAAGTTTATGTTTTGCATATATCTACGTATATAGTATGGGAAGAAGAGATCAAAAAGAAAAAGAACAGTAAAAGAAGATCAAAACTGTTAAGGAAGATCATCACACAAAAGGTATGGATAACTAAAAACTTCATATGGTTATATATGAAGTTATAATATAATTAATAGTATTCTATTTTATGTATGGGTTAATGAGTTATTTTTTATAAAACTATTTTTAAAAGAGTACACTCAGATGTAGAAAACGAAACTGAGTTGTGTTGAAATATTTTGAAGTATTGTTGGTTGACGAGACGTACATATAGGCAAACTAAATTGCAATTATGGGAGTGGGAGGGCCTAAAAGGAACACAGAAAGTGGGGGATCAGGCTATGTCCAGCTTGTCTATCAACACTAACTGAAATATTTTTGGTTAAAAATCTTCTAAAAAACAGAGTTACAAAGAAGTATGATGCGCCCATATGTAGAAAGAAGTATTGCTAATTATACTTGGTTGATTATAAATTGTCTTTAATACATCTGTTGTTTGTTTTACAATTTACATATTTATGTTTTATTTCATGATTGAAGAAGTTTTTGTTATCTAGATGAGTTTATGGTAAATAAGTTTAGTAAACTAAGAGCTCAAATATCCTCCAACTAAAAAATCAAAGAGAGATTTTAAGACTATATATTTTACCGAATACTAAGCATAGAACTAAAAATACCTAGAGAACCTCCTAATCCAATTTTTAGTACATCTATACCAAGAAAACATCAATTTATTTCTAATCTAGAAGAAAAAAATAGAAGAATTTAATATATAATTATTAAAGAAAAAACCTTAATATACAACAATAGATTTTATACATTTACCATAATAGTTTGTACTTAAATACCTCAAAAAACTAAGTAATCTAAGTTTATTTAGATTAATTACTTTTAATTATCCTAAAATAAATTTATTTAGATTAATTACTTTTAAATCAAATTTATTTAGATTAATCACTCTTGATTTCCTTAGTTATAACTGCATGGACAATATTCAGGAATTGTACAAGTGTTTGCTTTTATATATCTATAGGGGGTATTTTAATAAATTTGTATTTTATATAATAGCCAATTTAATTTATTCCATAAAATTTAGGTCAATGGTCATTTGCACAAAAAACTTTCAAGACATAGTCAAATGAATAAAAGGGAATTCGAACAAGCGCTCCAGTAGTTAGATATTCATGTTCCAGAGCCGAGGTCCTGGGTTCAAATCCCATCCTCCCCACCCCTATTATCCCTTCCCTCCCCTAGTCCCCCTTGTATAAAAAAAAAAAGAATAAAAACCCCTAAATTTAAGGAAGAGATTGAGATATACACTTGTAATTTGTATAGTCACCATATACTGAATCTCAAAAAGATCTATACTGAATTTCTTGATATTGAATACGTAATTAGGTTGATAATGAATTCATTTGAGCAATTCCAGAGTGATATAAAAAGTGACATAAATAACTGATTATTCGTGCGTCACAGTTTTATTGAGTGTTAATCACCGGAGTACTTTTTTATCATTCAATAGAATTGCACTACTTTTATAATGTCATATATTCATATCACAATTTCATCACATATCTCCCTACAATTTTTGAATTCACATATAGACATATCGAATTGGCCTAGTTAGCTAACTAGGATTACTCAACTTTGAGGGATCTGGTTGTTAGTATAGAGTAATTAATACTGTTTTTTCCGTGATTGCATGACTAGATAATCTAATTACGATGAAATGGGGAGTGGTAACACATATATCCATCATATTATTCCTTTTAAAATAGTGTGTATATTTTTTAGTTTAGTTTTATTGGCTTGTCTATATTTTTATTACTTAATTGATTGATTATTATTCAAATAAAGTCAACAACTTTATTTCAATACTTAATCCAATTCTCTTAGATTATAATCCAATCTCAAATAGTCTCATATCATTTGTCACGACCTGACGCTTGCAGTACACGTGTTTTTAGGGGAAAAGTAAACACACTTCATCGGCAAGTTGTATCTGCCTAAAATTTAATTAATGTAAGTAAACATCTAGGGGTAGACTTTCTCAAAATATATATATATATAATATATATAGAGGTAGAAATATATATCTATATATATATCGATATATATAAGTCTACCTCTATATATATATATGTAGACATAAGAAAAAGTCCAAACGTTACAAACTAGCACTGACTATTTCAATTAGTTGACTAGTTCGTTTTACAGTAGCCCAGTAGATACAACCAGCATTAAGAACAAGTCGGAAACTTGAAGAATTCCTCAACTGAATTTTTTATAGAAACAGAATAGACTTCGGTTACGGAGCCCGATCACCAACCACAACACGCCACCTCACTTGATATATATATATACACACACGATCTAGAGGTTGACATATATATATATATATATAGACATATATCTAGAAGTAGAAATAAGAAAAAGTCCAAACATTACAAACTGGCGCTGACTATTTCAATTAGTTGACTAGTTCGTTTTACAGTAGCCCAATAGATACAATCAGCATGAAGAATAAGTAGGTAACTTGAAGGAAACCTCAATTGAATTTTTTATAGAAACATATCAGACTTCGGTTACAAAGCCCGATCACCAATCACAGTGATCGGGCTCCGTAATCGGAGCCGGATCTGTTTCTATAAAAGAACCGATTTCTCAACTGACCTAGTCAAGATAAGATATTAGTTGACTAGCTGTCAATGACCTGATAATTTTGAAATTTATCAACTGTGACCTGTCACGTGACTGATGATAATTAGACAATGTACATGTAAGTTGTCTCACATAAATTATCCAATTATCAACCTTTAAATGTGTATCTAATAGAATAATCCCATCAGATAACTGTCGGGTGATTAAAACTCCTAATAATTCACATCATTATCTTAGAGCTTGTTTGATGCTCTTTACTTTACTAATTTATAATTTTACCTACTACTGATTTGATATTTGATTTGATAATTATTCAGTTACAACAATAGATTTTAAACCTTTTTACATTCTCAATACACATTTTACATCTTTCCTCATTATAAATTCTCCACATTTTGATAAATAAAGAGTATCAAACAAGCTCTTAATTTGCAAAATATCTATTTATATTGGTGGTCCGGCTATGGAAATAGATCGGTCTCTGAGTTTGGAGCCCGACCACCAATCACAGGGGGCCACATCATCTGACGCAGTTGACGTGGCCTCCTGAGATTTGTGGTCAGGCTTCAAACTCAGAGTCTGATATGTTTCTATAGAAAATCTATTCATATTAGCTTCTCATCAGTTCACTAATTGTCAAAAGTCCCATCTCTTTAACGAGGGTACAATCTTGATAATGACTGGCCAGATGCTAGTGCTAGAACCAGTATCAAATTGACACGTGACCCAGTTTATTTAATCCGTTTTGATTTAGTCCAACTTTTAAGCTAATTTATGTTAGCAAGTAATCTTACTTATTTTATCATATTTTATAGATGTTACAGTATATGTTACAGTACAATAGTAGTGATATACAAGTTTTCATGTCAAAATCACTATCTTACTTTTATATGCTTATTTTATAATAATAATAATCTATTAGTGATATCATTAGTTACGTTTTGCTATTATTTTATCTTATCTTATAATAATATACGAAAATTTATATATTATTTTATTTTATATATAATATGCTATTCATCATCCATTAATATTTATTATATTTATTCTATCAGTTTTTAGGCTATCTTTAAATATTTAATATTTCTTCAAAATTCTAATAGTTGACAAACAAATTTCTCTATTAGACAAATTCTAATATGCAAGTTTTTTTTTGGCAACTGAAATGCAATGTTTATCTAACTTTATTATTACAATTCTTTTATTTGACTATTATTATTATGAATAGTCTTTTGATACGAAGGTATAGTGAAGGGGTGGGTATAGTTCGAACTCACGACCTTTCGTTTGAAACGTGAAAACCTAACGCTATAACATTTGTTCGAATCACATCATCATCATCATCATCATCATCATCAAGACTCTTATCTCCTGACAGTCACATCAAGTTCCACATGCGGATAGTAATATATTTAATTATGGTCACATTGTCTATCTTAAAAATTTTGCCTTTGTCATTAGGCATTAAGCTAACAGTTCCATTCTCCCCCAGAGCATGGTGGCATAACACCTCTAGGCTCTGGCTTTAGATCAAAATTAATTAAGGTAGTTACTAATTAGAGAAATTTTTATCTAAATTTATTCAATCAAATCTCACGATTGATACGTGTTTTCAATTTTATTGACTGACTCGGAAATAAAAGTTTAGTCAACAATAAGTCTTAGTTTATATTGCTGTAACTTCTCTAATAAGCAACATCTATGTGCCGAATAAAAAAACCACTTCAAAAGAATCATTTTAGTATTTTGTATGGTCCAAAAGTAGTTTTTAAATTTTTGATAAATTTTATTATTTCTTTGCTATACTTTGTTTATATTTACTAAAAAGTACATTATTTATATAATATTTTTTTATTATTTTATATTATCCTTATTTTTTATAAAATAATATTCAATATTATGTAATATTTCAGGGAGATTTACAAAACATGAATAGATAATTAATTAAGAGTCAAAAATTTTTTGAAATTTCTTTTTGACAGAAAAATATTTGAAGTTAATCAATTAATAAAATTACATAAAAAATAAAAATAGACATTTGTTTTTCTTTTTTTTCTTTTTTTTTTTTTGGTAGTACAAGGGGGAGATAGGGGAGAGGATGTTTCAAACTAAGACCTCCTTCTCGAAAAGTATATAAGATGATTGTTATATTATGATTCAATGAGAAAATTTAAATAAAATAAATTGTTATATAAGATGATTTGTAAATTTTCTCCATCTTTATCAAATGTACAAAAAGTATTAAAAAATTAAAAGTAAAGTTTGATTCGAGAATTTAATTATTATTAATTAGAAAAATTAAAAGTAGAAGTTGAGGAATCACGTTTATTTGCTTCTCAAAATAAGTTTTTCTCAAAATTATTAGAATACGTTTCCTTTGCTAATTCTTTTGGTACGTGTGTATCTATGCCTTTTTCTTTATTTTTCCGAATCATTTGGGCAGTCATATCCACCTATTTCTTTTCCTTGAATGAGCTTCAAAACTGAGAGAAATAATTTCCACCAACCTTCCCTCTTCAAAATAGTAATTTTGTTCAAATGTAGGAGGCAAAACAAAATCTGCTAGCCCTCCTTTCTTCAAAAGAGCAATCCTCGTACTTGAAATTTTGCTCCGTTGTTAAACTTGTTGTAGCTTTGCTTGATCAGCTTTGATACCAAATGTTCCGAGCACAATTGTTTGTAAAAGGAAATAGATAAATTTATGAATATTAGGGTTAATGCGAGGAAATCCAACCCTTTTAAGATATTGATTTTTCAAAAGAAACCAATAAAACTCCCAACAACAAACATACATTTATAAGATAATTCATCACACATTTAACATTTTCTTCATTGATTTTACACTAAAGTTGGTAAGGACAATAAAGGCAATAGGAATAATGGCTATCTTTTGCACTCGAATGGTTGAGGGATGTCTGGTGAAGTTAGATAGCTGCCGATTTATTTAGTTATTACATATATATTTTGGTCTACCAATAATTATTACTTCTTCTAATTATTTATTTTGAGGTTCTTAACTACGTTGTTACTTGATTTGAAGTTCCCAATAAAAAAAGGGACCAATTTTGCAATAGGATTTGGCATGAATGTAGCAAATCAAACAATAACTTTCTACTACCTCTGTCTTAAAAATATGGTCTTATTTTTCTTTTCCGTCTATCCCAAAATATGGTTCATTCTCCTTTTTAAAAAGTAATTGAATTATCAATTCTCTTATATGCCTATTTAAGGTGTAGAGTTATAAAAAAAAAATATAGATTTATTAAAGTGGAATAGTTAATAAATGAAATAGTATAATAGGGAAATTATGGTAAGATTTACTTTTACAATATTATTATATGAACTTTTCTTATGTGAAAAAAAAGGAATAGGACGATTTTTTTGGGATGGAGGTAGTATCTTGTGTAAACTCTTTCTATCTTACATCCTCAAATTCTTGCCTCTTAGCATTTTCCTTTTGTTTGTGGGTAATCAAATGCAAGTGAATTTGAAACCTTGAATCATGAATCTCCGTTTTGGAGACCTTTTACCAAATCGTGCACAAGAGATTTGTTTGCAAATTCTACAACTAATAATATATCAATATTTATCAACTCAAACGTTTTCTTATTTGTGAACACAATAGGTTTAAGTTGACTCGAAGAAGTAGATGAATCTGTCAAATTTGCATGGTGAGAGGCTGAGGTCTTGATATGATTTGGATCTGCCCAATTGTGAATCGGAGTTAAAGCACGTCAAAATGTAATGAAGATTTTGAATAGATGGCCAAAGGAGGCATTTTGGAAGTTTTCAATGTCACGCCCCCAAATATATTACCTTATTTTCTCGTATTAGTAGTGGAAGCATTTGAGAAATAAATCTCGATTTAAAAATTTGAGAGCGAGACTTTACAAATGCAAGTCAAACACTATAACATCACGTTATTATAGATTTACAATGATTATTGCGGCCACCCACAATGAAACCTCGGCCATATACCGAAGTCTCGATCACATACATGTATCTTCTTCACCTTTGAGACGATCTAGCCATATAGCTTTTATTTCAACACCCACAAGGTTATAGAAAAGGGGAGTGAGTATAATGTACTCAGTGAGTAACAAAATATTTTGATTCACCTTTCATTTCAGGAACTCTTTTTAAAGAAAATCATAAATTTCACAAAGTCTTTAGATGCATAGAAAGGCCCTATCACTAGTTAAACTACTAACCATGGTGTGCACATGATTCAAAGATTCAAAATGGCAAAGATCACGTAGCAAGGCCATAATACCACAAAGATTTTCACATAGCCAAAATGACTAAGACCACATAGCAAGGTCATATTACCACAAAGCAAAGCAAAACAGGTAGAGCATTAACTAGCGATACAAATGCAGCAAACCAATTTCTTTGCATAATGACGATGCATCAAAAATCCATGCATATAGTCCTCTCATATATATAAAGAATCCCACTTAAAAGACCACTTTGATTGAGAAATACTAAGATTTTGAAGGCACTTTTCCATCTAGAATTATTAAGGTGGGTGACTGATACTTTAATTCCCTTTCTTTTGTTCATAACGTTTTCATAAAATATGCATGGATTTTTTATGCATCGTCATTATGCAAAGAAATTGGTTTGCTGTACTTGTATCGCTAGTTAATGCTCTACCCATTTTGCTTTGCTTTGTGGTAATATGACCTTGTTATGTGGTCTTGGTCATTTTGGCTATGTGGTATTATGTGGGTGACTGATACTTTAATTCCCTTTCTTTTGTTCATAACGTTTTCATAAGATATGCATGAATTTTTGATGCATCGTTATTATGCAAATAAATTGGTTTACTGTATTTGTATCGCTAGTTAATGCTCTACCCATTTTGCTTTGCTTTGTGGTAATATGACATTGTTATGTGGCCTCGGTCATTTTGGCTATGTGGTATTATGGCCTTGCTACGTGATCTTGGCCATTTTGAATATTTGAATCGTGTGCGCACCACGGGTAATAGTTTAACTAGTGATAAGGCCCTTTTGTACATCCAAATACTTTGTGAAATATATGATTTTCTTGAAAATGCATTTCTTAAATGAAAAGTGAATCAAAATATTTTGTTACTCACTGAGTACGTTGTACTCACCCCTCTTTCCATCTAACAACCCTGTAGGTATTGAATAAAGCAACTTTGTGGCCGGATCGTCCCAATGATGGAGAATATACGTGTATATGATCGAGATTTCAGCGCATAGACGAGGTTTCGTTGTAGGTGGCCACAATAGTTATTGTAAAATAATATTATGTATAATAGTGTTTGACTTGTATTTATAAAGTCTCGCCTTCAAATTTTGAAATGAGATTTATTCTCCAAATGCTTCCGCTACCAATATAAGAAAATAAGGTAATAGATTTGGGTGCGTGACATTTTAGGCCTTTTTGTAGTAAAATTGAAATATTGGAGCTCGACTGAAGTTTTCAAGACTAAATTGTAAATGTTGAATTCGAGGAGTTCATGACTTGGGATCATTGAAGATGAGTCAAAGTCAATCTTATTAGTTGGGAAAAGATTCAAAGCACCAAGAATTGAGCTTACGACGCTCTTCCGATCTTAAAAATTAAGTTTCGGGTCGATCTGGAGTAAATCAGGAAGTTCAGGGACTTGCAGGGAAAATTTCGGAAAGAAGCCAAAAATTGGCAGAACCTTCAGTGCACCCACCCTCAATAGGGCAGAATTTCTACCTGAGTTTAAAGCTCATTTTTTGTCTTATTTTTCTTTTTTTTCTTGTAATTTCTTTTGTTCCAAACACTCTCCACTATATATAGAACACTTCTATTGCTCCCTCTATCTCACAAAGATACTGTCCTTTCATTTTTCACATAGATTAAGAAAACCTCATTTAATGTTATTGAAAATGTGCAATTTAACATATTTTTCCTGATATACCCTTTGACTTATTTAATATTTCCCTTTAATTGTTCTTTATTGTTGATTACTATGCATCATAAATGAAAGTATATTAGAGAACTTAAACTTAATTTAAGAAATGGGAATATAATTTGGGACAGATAAAAAAGGAAAAAGGGGAATATCTTTTTGGGACGGAGGGAGTATCAATTAGGGTTGAAGCTTGTATCTTGTAAACTCTTGTGAAGCTTGTATCTTGTAAACTCTTGTGGAGGCTTGAAATTTCCTTCCAAATCAATGAACTTCATTGAATGTTTTGAACTTGTAAGGGTTGATTTCTTTTGAAATTTTGATCCTATATCTTGAGTGCCTTCATCCATTACTCTTGGGGGGGCTATGATTTTTATTTATAGTTTTACTTGGGTTAGTTTTTGATAAGTGTATTTTATATGCAATTTACTCATCTTAACTCATTCAATTTTATATGTAATTGAGCAAATTTCTACCTAATTTGTATGAATATGGTTTATATAGGTGAAAAACTTAAATTGGGATGATACCAAGTGAAAATGATGATTTTTGAACCAAATTAAGGCTTTACATTCAAGATGTAGCATCAAATTGTTATGGCTCGAGAGTTTCGGCACAGGAAGATCAATATCAACAAGTTCGAGGACTAGATTGCACTTTGAGAGAACTTAAAAGAGACTATTTGGGTCGTGTTTGAAGATTTTGAGGACCTTTGTAAAGCATTCAAGAAGTTTTGGACTTGTATAAATGAAGAAAAGTACTGAAAAGGACCATTGCTGAAAGAAAAAGTCAAATCAGAGAGATTGCATCACGCGTGCTGAAAGTAGGGTGCGGGTGGGCGCGGCAAGCAAACTGCCCCCACCCGCAGCCTAGAAAAAATTTTCTGCTGGCCGCGGGCAGGTCGTTGCAAGCACTCCGTGGCCACCCGCGGCCCGTAGCAAAAAGACGTTTGACGTGTTTCTGGGCCCATTTTTGATACAATTGAGGGTTCTAAGGCGTCTCTAATTATAAATTGATGGGAAATAACACAAGAACAGCGGAGGAGACGTCAAAGGGAAGAAAAAAGAGCTGCGGGGAAGAGACGTCGCAAGGAGGAAAAGAAGCATGTGGAATATATCGTGAATTCATCTCCTTCGGGTTTTGAATTCCAATATGTTGTGTTGTTTTCTTTTCCTTAACATGATAGGCTAATTATTTTGGGCTAGGGTTCATGATGAAACCTCATTTTTTATGATTAATTTATAATATTCGTTCTTACTATTGTTCTTGTTTGTTGGGTTGATTGTTCATTATTCCCTTATTCCAATTTGACGATTGATCACCATTAAATTGAGTTTTGTGATTCATGTTATTTTCAAGAGATTCTTCATGAATTTTGAACATGGTAGTTAACAACATAGGGTCTTATAATAGCTAGAGATACTATTATACTCTATGAAATCGTTAGATAATAATCAAAATGAATGAATGCATGCCTTATGCTCGAAGGTTAATTATAGATAATTAGTCTCGCATATATGTATAGATTTGGATGACCATCGAGAGAGGCTTTCGAATAAATTAGGATTATTGATTTTCAACCCTAGACTAGAACGTGTGAGGGCGAGTGCTAAGGATTGATTGTGGAAACGGTGGTGGACTCGGGGATCCTAGTACTTTTGTGTGGTCATATTTGTAAATAATTTTATTTATTTTATTATCTAGCTTTTATTTTCCCTTTAAAATTATTTATTAAATCTTATTGTGTGTTTTTATTTAAAGTTGATCTTAACTAAAGTGAAACTTAGTAGATTCAGTCTTCGTGGGATTCGACACTCTATTTATCACTATATACTTGTTAACGATCCTTGTGGGATAAAATCGACAACATTTTTGATTGAGTTCAAGATAAAATCTTATCAATCTTTAGCTTTCTTAGGTTAATTCCATCCTTGTGGGTTTTTTTGGTCAATATATCAATGGGGTTCACATCATTTGGTATCAAAACATTGGTTACTATCCTATCTTCATTGCTCTTGTTGTTCTTCATTTGAAAAAAAAAAGTACTAAAAACAAGAAATAAATTTGTTCTACATTTTATCCTTCTTGTGCTATTGGTACTTATTGCTAATGTTCATCTAGTATATCTATCCATCTAGAATATCTATCCATTCTTATTGTGTTATTATTCATTGTTGTTAAAACTCATCTAAAGTTATCAATCCATTCATATTGTGTTGTTGAATCCTTGTTATTGATGTCCATCTAGAATTTCCAGCAATCAACTCTTTGGCATTCATTACCTCATCGAGCCTAATTATAAGACAAAGATATTCACTTCTGCTGAGCTCAAGATGGCAACCGATGACTTCCACAAAAGTAGAATTGTTGGTCGAGGATATGGCAATGTGTACAAAGGCTTTTTACCAGATAATCAGTTAGTTGCCATCAAGAAGTCCAAAGAAGTTTATCCAAATCAAGTTGAACCGTTTATCAATGAAGTGATTGTTCTTTCTCAAATACACCACAAGAATGTTGTCAGGCTTCTTGGTTGTTGTTTAGAAACACAATCTCCTATTCTGGTTTACGAGTTCATCAACAATGGCACCCTTTTGAACATGTACACAATAAAACAAAGGCATGTTTTTTTTCTTGGGACATGCGGTTAAGAGAGATCGGAAGAGCACACGTGAAGTGTTAGCGTATTTGCACTCAGATGCTTCTCCTCCAATCATACACAGGGGCGTCAAATCTACAAATATTCTTTTAGATTCTAATTTCACAACGGAAGTGTCAGATTTTGGATCGTCAAGATTGGCTCCCCTGGACCAAAGGAGGAAAGAAGCTCAGCCAACTATTTTCTTTCAGCACTAAACCGATCTGCTGCTTATTCCAAGTTCTAGATGACAATATTGTGTGCAAGAGAAACAAAGAGGAGTTAGCTACAGTTGCTATACTTGCAAAAAGGTGCTTATACATGAAAGGGGATGATAAACCTAGTATGAAAGAAGTGGCTATAGAACTCGAAGGAATGAGACTATTAGGAAAACACTCATGGGAACAAACAGAATCCAAAGCAAAAGAGATGGAATCCCTGTTGTCTGGGAAAATAAATGCCTTTGCAATTGCAGAGGGTGAGGGTAAAAGCTCGAGCGCTCGATATGATAGCATCAAAGATCATGTGATTTTGCCAATGGATGGGGGGAGATGATTTGTGGCGTTATGATCAATGGGGAGTGATTTTGACAGAGAGAGTATGTGTGTATTGAATAATTATTTTCGTTTAACTACTAAGTATATATTATATCCTATTTTCACGCCTTATCTTAAGTACAATTTTTTTCGCAACTCAAATGCGATGTTTATCTAACTTTCTTATTACAATTTTTTTTAAATTCAATTTATTAGTATTATTACCTCTGTCCCACAAAGATAGTCTAGTAGGTAATTTAAGTAATTTTACGTAGATTAAGAAATTGTAGATAATGTTGTTACAACATTAATTTTATACGCTTTCTTCCAATTTTAATCTTGAAGCCAAATTAATGATATGACTGTCCTTTTCCTTTTAAATCACATCGTCTCCTCTGGACTTGTGCAACTGTAAAACGAACCTTTAAAATTCACTCAAAGACATAAAACGCAAATGACTCCTCTATGCCAAAATTTGATTCATTTGAAGCATCAAATAATTTGAAGTTTTTTTGGTGCATGAATAATTTTTCTTCCCGTTTTGTTCGTTTGACATTCTAGACAAGTTGTTTCATTCAATGGTGGAATTCCAGAGTCTAATACAATTCATCGGTCAATATTTATTTACAAGGAATTTGGATAGTTTTTTTGTAATGTGAATGTCTTAAAGTACTAAGAATTGAAAGTTGCAAAATGCTTTTCCCTAAGATTTGCATGTGTCAAGATAGATTAAATAGGGGCAAACATGAAAACAAAAAATTAAATGTAGTCTTGATATAGCAACTGGACTATCTTTTTAGGACGGTCTAAAATTGAATACTAGACTATCTTTGTGGGACGGATGTATTATTATTATCATCATCATCACCACAACCACCACCACCACTATTTCTGTGAAGAGTCTTTTGATAAAAAGGTATAGTGAAGGGGTGGGTATGGTTCGAACTCCGGGCCTTTAGCTTGAAACTTGAAAACATAACGCTACAACACTTATTCGAATCACATCATTATTATCTAGACTCTTTATCTCCTAACAATCACATCAAATTCTGTATGAAGAAAATAATGGTCACACAGTCTATCTTAAAAATTTTGCCTGTGTCATTCTTTAGGCATTAAGCTAGCACTTCCATTCTCCCACCAGAGCCTGGTGTTGAGTTTGTTGCCAAAAATAATCCAAAGTTGAAAAGGAAAGAGAAAGGGAAAAGAAGAAGAATCATAGGAGGAAAAGGAATCCAAATCATAGAAGGATTGCCTTGTCTTCCAAGGAAACGAAGCCTATAAATAGAGATGTTTTCTTCTTCTTTTATGCACAAGTGGTACAAGTGAGTTGAGGGAAAAATTGGTGAGTCTAGCACCTTGAATTTTCTACCCTTCGTGGTTTGTTCGAAGGGTAGAAAATTAGGTGTGGTAAAACTCAGGGTGATTTTCTCAGTGTCACTTGGGTCGG
>CAVNYN010253675.1:0-25391 GCA_963692815.1 Nyctanthes arbor-tristis
AATGTGATTATTAGTAAGCATGACTTGAAGTTGATAACCTAATTGAAAACCACGTTAAGTGAAAGGACGTTAAGTAATATTGATCAAAGTTATATGACCTAATCGTAAGACAACACAAAGTATAGGGATTGCTCAAGCAATTTGCCACTAAGTGTACAGTGCCAGATCGCGCCACGTGTCGCGTTCTGTTGGTGAAATTCAAAGATTTATTAAAAATAACTAAATTTTAACTATTATAAATAGGTTAAAAGATCCCCAAAGGTTTCCAACAAACCTCAAACCGTCCTACACTATCTTCCCGTCTCTACATACATCCATATCTTGTTTCTTTGGTGAATCTCACACTATTCATAAAGGAAAAAATCGTCTAAATATAGTAGGGGTAGAAAACGACCCTTAAAGTATTTGAAAAACGACCACCCTTAAAGCCTATCAAATACTTAGTTTTGTACTTAGAAATGATCCATCTTTATTTATATAAGGAATACAATTCAAAACATCACTGATCAAGGAAAATGAAGGTTTTAAGGGCATTTGACAACAATTAAAAGAATCTTTGAGAAAATCGAGCTAAAGAAGTGAGTAACTATTACTTTGATTTCCTTTTAGCATTATTTTGTTTTGATACAATAAGTATGGTTTTGATTGAAATCTTTCATTAGATAAACATCGATTTTTATGCATTAAAAATAAAGATTGATTATTGCATTTGAATCACTAGTTGATGCTCTACCCGTCTTGTATTTGCTTTGTTTTGTTGCTATACTAGGAGTCATCTAATGATACCAAGATGAGCGACGATTAGTGTGGTATTTGCTTTGTATTTGTATTGAATTGTTTAAAATTCCGGTAGGGGTCAACCGGGATTCGAATGTGGATCTACTTAATTGTACATGGCCATGATTGAATTGATATAAATCTTGTACGCACTATGGGTAGTAGTTTAACTAGTGATAGGGCCCACTTATGCATTGAAAAGCTTTAAGCATTCAATGACTTTCTTGAAAATAAATCTTTCAAATCCGATCTTGAATCAAAAGGTTTTGTTACTCACTGAGTACTTCGTACTCATTCCCCTCTTCTATAATTTTTATAGATGATTGAAGATATGACATTTGAAAAATAAGGCAAGTCATGAGTTGGAGCACGCTTGCGAAAGGAATAGAGTTCTGCATGTAATAGAAACATGTCTTTAAAGATGCTACGAAGTTAATATTGTATTAATGGAAACCTGTAGCATTGTCAAGTAGCTCTTCCGATCTCTTTTTTGTATTAATGATTATACCCTCCTTTCTATAAATATATTTCTATCAATTGAAAACTTAGCTTTTAGTATAATAGTTTTCTAATAATTTGTCTTGACTAGATTAATTTTATTTGCTTTGGTAATCAATGAAATATATCTATTTATATACTTATTGTGTTATTTACATTTTATTGAAAAATCTAGTCTTAATGATTCTTTAAGAAAATTAACAACTTGCTGGTTTAAGAGCCAAGTTTTATTTTGTTAAACTCTACAAGACAAATACACTTTGTTCGTTTTGTATGTCATGTCCCTGCTGTTTGTATTGAAACTTCCGCTATGAAATTTGTTACTTAATAGAAGATATTTAAGAAACTTGCAAAATTAGCGGGGTGTGACACAAACTGTCAACTTGTTAGTTTTAATTTAATTTTTAACGTTGCATAATATAATCTCAGCTAATTTTGAGCTCTAAAGCTTGCCTCTTAGGCCTCACATCAGGTCAGCTTCATCATTAATTCAACTTGTTTTAGTTGCTCTCTAGCCTATTTGTAACACTTGACCGCTAGATACTAATATTCCAATTAAACAATTAAGAGATACTTTTCTTGGAGATCAGCTAAAGGATAGCGACTTAGCGAGAGCAATGATCAGATAAAGGGAAACGGTGGCCAAATCATAGAGAATAATAATCTTATTTAGACAAAATGATAGATAAAAAATGTGATATAATAAATATATGGCATATGTGATTATCATTAATATATATATATTATGTGATTTTGAAAAAAAAAATAAGATTTATGCGTCAATTTTTTTATATTTATTATAAATTCAAAAAGGAAAAGAAAATGTCTCTTTCAAAATGAAGTAACTTTTAATCGATAGCCGCAATATGTACGGTTACATGCTGGTTTCGATCCCCGACTTTTGTATTATTAATTATAATAATAATAATTTCTTTAAATATTTGACTTATATATATACATATATATCATATGTCATCATTAATTAACACTTAACAAACTGAAAAAATCCGATACCGACAAAAGATTATTTAAATACTATTTTTATTATTATATCTGTTTAAGATAACGAGAGATTTTAAAGTACATTTATATATCTTCAAGCCTTTATTTGTTATATACATACATAGTCCATTTCCAAAAAATTTTATTAAAAAATTTCCCATCTATATGGCATCTATAGATGCATGCTATGTAGATTTATAATACACACAGTGTATACCCATACAAACCACATAGGGTGGGAAGTTTTTTAACAAAATTTTCAGAAAATGCTTGAAATGTGCACGCCACATGGGGTTAGAATTTTTTTAACAAAACTTTCAGGAAATTATTGAAAATTTTCGAATATATATTAAATATTTAATGGAAAATAGAAATTGAAGATGAAATCATTGCAGATAGGTCCAATTTAACATTCAAACGGAAATCACCACTAGATCAATCTCCTTACCGGCTCAAATGTTCAAGTCATGATTTTTCTTGGGATTCTTCTTGTTATAAGAATCAAACACCCTTAAGATTGGGGTATTCTTGAATTTACATGAAAAAATTATTCTAGGCAAAAAAAAAAAAAATTGCTCATATCTTTTGAAATTAATTCGAAATGAGTACCTTTTACTAATAATAGAATACTAGAAATTTGTTCAAATATATAAGATAAAAAACAATAATTAAATTTAGACATAACTATTAATAGATCGAGTTCAGATGACAAATTTTTTGTCATATTGATACTTTGTTTATTATTATAATTGTTATTCTAAAATCAGGCTGCTTTTGTAAGAATTATATTTTTTTAATTGCTAGACAAAAAAAAAAAAAAGGATTGTGGTATTATAGGTATCTATATAAAATAAAACGACGTATCACTCAGTTAAAAGTGTATGTGAGGAAACGATATATTATACGATTAAAATGTTATGTTGGACAGATAATTTCTTATGAGCATGAAATTTTTTATCTGAATAAGTATCAGTAAATACGAGTATCATGGTGCATATAGGATACGACCTATGAGACCGTTAACTAATAATAAAAAATTAGTTAGATGATTTAACTGAGATGATTTAACTTATAATATTACATGCGTGATATACACTATTAGACAATAAACTAATAATATTAAATAAGTTTGATAACGAGTGTATGTTCAATATTTTATGGTTCATTATTACTGAAAATTTTTTTCACGTTCTCAGATAAAACTTTAGAGCAAAGACGAAACCGTTTAACTCGAATAACAATTTTTTATTATTATGAAATTGATAATTTAAAACACTACTCAATTGATTCAACAGATAAAACATTAATTTAATTATTGATATATACAAACAATTTAATGTATTGATTCTGATCTAATGCAGATGAAGAAATAATTACGACACGTGCTTGCAGTTCCGATTGTCACGTGCCACGGGGTGGCTGACGCAAATATTGTTATTTTATTAATTAAAATAAAATAGGAATTGAAATAAATCAATCCGATTGAAGATCAATCAACAACATGAAATAGCGAAAATCAATCAACAACTTGAAATAGCGAAAATCAATCAACAACTTGAAATAGCGCAATCAAAGGCGTATAAAGGAGAAAAAGGTGTCCTAATTAAAGAACACTTTTGCTTTCGGCCTGGAAAATGAACGGATAGATAGCGACGTTTTATTACGTGCGTCTTTAGACTTCCTCTAAATTATTAATTAATTAGTTAATTACACGACGCTCTTCCGATCTACCTCCTATTCAAGTGACTTCATTAGGAACTTATTACAAAAGTTGGGTCTTTACTCCTCAACGAAGAAAGTTAAATTTGGAATTATATATTTTCCTTTCGATCAAGCAATAATTTTGACTGTCCGGCTATAGAAAATTTAATAATTTTGAATGACGTTTTTATCTTTAAATATTGATCTAAATGAAACATGAATGCATTTCATATTTAGTCTAGATAATTCGTACCATTCTTTATTGTCAATTTAAGTGATAGACATATATAATAGTTTTTTTTTTTTTTTTTGGAGAAAAGATAGATATAAGAGTATTAAGCAATGTATTTTTATAACTCGGGATGATTGATCATTACGGTATTATGTGTGTCTTGTCACACGTTCTTACATTTTGTTGAATTTTAAGTTTAATATAAGATAAAAAGGTTAAATAGATTGATGATTATTATTAGTACCAATAAATCTATAGTATTGTTAAGTAGTATGTTGAGGAATCTATATCATCAAATAATTAAAATTTTTATCATGGACAAATAACATAACGTAACATCCACGTACATCAACATATTTGATCCTGAAAGATGTAATTAAGGACTTAAAAGCTTGAGAAGGTTGGGGAAAAAATCAAAGGACAATTGGATATTACATAGTTGTAGTACTCTTAAGGCTTGTTCTGTATATTTTTTTGAATTCATTTTGATTTTTGTCTTTCAAGAGTAAATATTAAATAAAAGAAGGATCTCTTTTATTTTGTTTTGAGCATTTTTAAATTTTTAAACTGAAAAACTTAAAAGAACAAAATGTCATTTCCCTTGTTTTGAAGTACCAGAAACTTCCTCAAAAATGTCCATCGAATATCACCGACATCAATGACCATACAAATATTACCCCACAACAACTCAAGAAAAAAAGGGTTCTCTTTAATTTTCCAAACTCAAAATTCCGATCATATGGAGTAGTAGTGATTTGTGAAGAATTTTGTTACATTTGGTGAAGTAGGAGATACTATACAGGTTCGTGTACAAAATTATTCCATTAAAATAGGATATATTGTCAAAAATAAAATCAGAATAAAGTGGCACTTTCAAAGATAGCTCCATCACGTCAACTGCATACCGTAACAAATAAATATCGTAAGGTGTGACAAAAGTGTTGATTAACTTAACGTGGCTACGTTAACAAAATATAAATGTCAATAGCGGCATGGAGTATGCGTCGGCTTCATTGTTTCTTTTGTATGATGATACAATAAAAAACTAACATTATAAAGTGGCTTTATATATATATATATATATAATTAGTGGATACCAACTTGAGTTTCTTTTGTTGTCACTTTGAACAACTGCATCATAAAGAAGAGCATATTATACAGCGCAAGCATTGATCTATCAGTCTTGGATGGGGACTCTCTGGAGACATAAGAGTTTGGTAAACTTGACTATCCTAACCTGTCTTCCCAAATATAAACACATGTCCCATAATTTTTGAACTCATGAAAAGTCCATAGAACGAGGTATATGTCACAAGAGATGGTTATGAAAAAATAATCTCACGAAAAATATGAGAAATATGTACAAGTTTTGGGCATACGTACCTAACCTTTCAATTAAAAGTACAATGAATGAAGAAAACAATAAAGCCCCAAAACATGAAACTTGATCAAGTGGACATTTGGAGTATATGTCGGTATAAGTTTTTTATTTTCATCTAAAAGAGAGTATAAATAGAATGAATAAAAATAAATAGTAGAGATTCATATTATATCAATAGATCCTAAGAAATATATATATATATATATATAGAAATAATTTTTTTCTGCAAAACAGAATTACATAAATACATGGGCCATATATCATTTTTCGGCTTTTTAACACATTTCACTGCAAGAAAAAGAGTGAGTACTGACGGTAATTCACCGACAGCCAGGAAACCATTGGAAATCACTGACAGTGAGAAGAAATCCGTCGGTAATCACCAACGGAAAGATAAACTGTCGACCATCACCGACAGAATTGGAATTCATCCGTGATTACATATGGTTGTAGAACGGGTCGGTGATCACTGATGATTTTCTTGGACCCGTCCGTGATTTCCGATGGCATCTAGACACTGTCGGAATTTAATGATGGTGGTAATTACTGTCGGAGATCACTGGCGGTTTTATCTATCCGTCGGCTATATTTCTAACGGATTCATCTGACGGTCGGTGATCACTAATAGGTGTTTGACAGCCGTCGGTAATTCCTGACGGCTCCTAAGTGTCGTAGGTGATTACTGATGGTTTTACGTGATCCGTCGATAACATTCTATTATCTAGTAATAAAACAACATATAATGTGCAATTTATTGCATCTTTCATCTTTTTCATGCTTGTAAAACTCTAGTTATTTAAGGTTTTTGTTCGCTTAATTACATATATGTGTATGTAAAATTTTAGATTTGGCACATAATTTACATGATTTTGCAGAATTACTACACACATATATGAAGGACTGTATACTGAATAACCGGTGATAAAAGGTAATTTTATGTGGAATGTAATTTTATTAACATTATACATAAGCATGGCCAACACGCACGACTTCTCAAAAAGTCAAAGAAAACATACAAGTAAAGACTACAAATTATGCAAACCTACAACCAAAGAAACTACAGGAGATGAAGAACCTCAATCGCTAAAACGACATTTATAATTTTGGAATTCATGAAGCATATGTAGGTGAGTTGCCCCCCTGCCTATTGTTGGACACGTACTGACTCATTGCGTCTTTCCATTCGCCATGGACCGATGCTATGCAATTTGTGGTCATCTTCCAAAACTCATGGTTTATGCCATGCATTGAGGCGGGCAAGGTCAATATGTCCCGTGCAATACGGGATAAAATTGGATACCTCGCTTTGTGACCATTCCACCAGCGTATCGGGTGTATGATGCACTATTCAACCTATTGTGAATTGATTTTTATCGTCAATCAACTCCAGAATCTGCATGTCATCATAAGCATTGCATGAATACAAATTATATAATTCAATGAATTTGACTATAACATCGTCCTCACTGATATCATTAAACTGGAGGCCCGTTGATTCAGCTATGGAGGTCAACATCGACATGGTTCCATGTATTTTATGCAATGGATTAAAGAAGCTAGCCAAAATAAAGAGTATAATGAGGTCATTAAACACACTGTTAAATTTTTCTTGGATTTGGATCAAAATTGGGTAGAAGTCGTTTTCTAAGTCTAGAAATAAAGCATACACATTGACAACTCACAGAGTTGTTCGACAATAAGTTGGGATGAGGGAACTTGCCCTTGAAGTACATGGAAGAAATGTACTAAGCGACTTAAAAGATATGACAACATGCCACACGTGAACCATGATTGGGATGTTCGGAGATCATTACTGCCTATTGCTTCGAGAAAGGTTACAATATAGGTTTAGTGGCTCAATGTCAACTCAAAATTTTGCACTGACATATAGCATTAAGCATTATAAGGTATTGATTAATAACTTCATCATGGACTTAATTATATTAGTACTTAACGGCCAATATTTGATTTTTAGTTAATTGCTTTCATTGGAACTTGTAAAACAATTGAATTAATAGTTATATATCATGCCGGTGAATTATGAATCTAAATTTAAAAAAAGTAAAAAGAAGAAAGGGAAATACGAACTTTAATAAAAAATTGAGTAAGTTGTTAGCACATTGTAATGCATTTTAGCGATAATATAGTAATTTGAATATGAAATGTTTTCATTGTCTAATTCAAAATAATATTATTGTGCTTTTCGTTTTATATATGTTTTATTTATTGCTTAAAAAAAAATTATTTGTTTTAAGCATTGAGGGCCTATTTTACGAAGGGCGCATTAGACCTTAGAAATCACAGGGCGGCCCTTTCTTGAATTTAAACCCACGAAAGCATCTTTCTAAGCATGAGGTATGTGGTTTATTAGGCCCAAGCTTAGAATTTCATTTAGTTCGAGATACAAATACCATGTGAGCACCATTGGTGAAATATGTTTAGGACATGAGACTCAAAGGATAAATGTCTTGGCGGGCATGAAAATTCTTGGAGGGCATGATAGAATTTCAATGAAACAATCCTCCATTGTTGATGTCTATTCTCTAAAAATAATAAAATTTAGCTTTAGGAAATCTCACTCATATGCCTACGACATACAATTAATTTTTTGTTGAAGTTGTTATACCACTTTTAGTGAACTCACAATTGTATAACATCATTAAAAACATTAACGATCGATTTATTGGGAGGATGCTAGGCTTATTGAATGATAATAATAGAGTGCTTCAATAACTTTTATGTTGGCACAAAAAGAAAACGGAACACATCGTTATTGCACAAGTTTATGGTGGTAGCGGAGTGAATTATTTACTTACATACACTATTAACTTGACTCTCATTATTATTTACTTTTTTTTTTTACACTATTGCGTTCCCTTTTCGGTAACATATTAATTCTTTATACTTTTTATTTATTTTTATTTTATAACTAATGTAGGAGAATTATTCTGTAGATTACAAAAAAAAAAAAAAAGAATTATTCTGCCAGTCTCATTGAGAAATATGGTGACAACACATCAACACACCTGGATTTGATACTGAAGTGTGGAGTCAAGCAACAATTCAAGGCCCACCGCGCAGTGGGTCTGCATATGGCTTAGGAAACTCAGAGGTTGCTACTTCCTTGATTAACTCCTCCCATTCTCGATCCAACTCAAATCAAGTCTTGGCATCTTTAAATATGAGAATGGAAGAAATAACCAAAGACAAAGAGCTGCAGGACGAAAGACATCGGAATGAGATGGCCGAGCTGAGAGAAAACACTCGTAAGGAGACTGGGGAGAGGAGGAAATATGTTCATGATATGTTTCAACAGTCTACTGTAACAGCCCAACCTTCTAATACATCAGTTCAAAATCCATTGGCTCAAGATTCTACTTATGCATGATGCAACTTTTGTACATCCACATGTAGAATATTGAGATATACTGCAATTAACATAGCTTCCTAACTTTTGTATCTAACAATGATGTATATTGTTTAGCTTTTATGGAAATATATGTAATGAAATTTAAATTGTGTAAGCAGTTTTTGTACTGTATGAACTAAGGAAATACCTAGATGCTAACATTAGCAGACAACCTAAAATTTTTATATTAAGCAGGTTATTTTCGAGGAAAGAACCGTTAGTAACTAGGCTTAGGTAAGTACCGACGGCCTAAGAAGACCTTCTGTGCTTACCGACGGCCCTTGCTGTCAATACTTACCGATGGTTGAGACTGTCGGGGAATACCGACAGTGGTGGCTGTCGGTAAGTACCGATAGCGGGGCGGCCTCCCATCGGGCAATATCGACGGTGGTGGCCCATCGGTAAGTACCGACGGCGACGGCCGTCGGGGAATACTGACGACATACCACCATCAGCAAATACTGACGTCATCAGAGACGGCATGTCTGATGCCATCGGTGATCACTGACAAGACAATCACCGACGGCGTTTCTGACGGTCTCATGTTCTCAGTAAAGCTCATTCCCAACAGTTTTTTTAATGCCGTCAGTAACGGCGCGTTTTCTTATAGTGTTTCTAGTCTTTTTGCATTCTCGATCTCTTATCAGATGCCATTTTATCATCATGTTAACTAGCTATAATGTAATAATAGAAAAAAATGTGTGACAATAATAGGTGATGTGTTGTTTCTTCATCTGTCAAATAATGGAGGATATATGGCAGGGGTGCCACAAATGACACCATAGTGTGTGATATCTAAATGGTAAGAGGCCCTTTTTTGTCTCTTCTGGAGTTGGACAAAGGGCATGCAGGAGTCTTTTTGCAAGTTATTTAGCACAGACCTTATAATCCTATTAACCTAATGAACTTTTTCATGGACTGCTAAACCTCGATTTAGGGGGGAAAAAGACTCGCAAAAACTATATGCGACAACATTATATGTGTCACCGCAAAAAAAAATAATAATAAATAAATAAAATAAATCTTTGCCGACGTTTATATATCTTCGATGTATCTTTAACAAATAGTCAAATACTTGTAGCTTAAGGGAAACTAAACCTGTTTAAAATATATTATATGTTTGGATGTCACTTTGAGCAAACTCCATCCTATAAAAGAGATATACGTAGGCATTAATCTGGCAATATTTGTCAGCACTAAATCTCTAGATGGAGACTCCCTTAAGAAATAAATATCATTTGGTAAACTTGACCCATCTTATTTTGTCTTTTCAACATTGGTTCATGGGTTTGGATCAGAACCGGTTGGTTCAGGTTGGTTCAATTTCTACAATTTAGTTAGATAGTACTCATTGTAAAAATAGTAAAAGAGTTACCTAACATTGAATAGGAGCGTTAGCATGTACTTAATTTGAACAATTCAATGTGCCATGCAATCAAATTTGTATTTTTACTAATAAAAAAGAGTAGTATTACATACTTACAACTTATGTGACATGTCGAATCATAATGTGCTTTATATATAAATATACGAGATTTTGCTGAAACAGGATAACAAATACAACAAATGGGTTCTCAGTACACATCCAGGGATTTTACGTCTTGTTCTCTTAATATCAGAAACAACTCCTAGTCCACCCTTTGTTTAAGAATTGATCAAGTAAATATTACTCGTGTGCTCTTCCGATCTCAAGAGTTGTCACATAGGCGAAACTTATGTTAATAAATAAACATCGACTTTAGGGGAACAAACCTCAGAATTTTATGCCGATGTTTTGGACTAAAATCTAGGTTAAAATGTAATACAAATTTAGCATTATATTAATTAAGATAATTCAAGGATGCTAATAAATGTCATAACCATGAAATCCCATCAATTAGTTGCTAAACAAAACTTGAAGAATCTTATGGGCGGCCCCGCTAATTAACTTTTTTTGACTGTTATGGTGCACCTAATTCACACAATTTGTGTGCTAAAAGTGGCCATTTATTTATTTATAGTAGGTTGATGACCTCTTTCTATTAAGTAATTTGATTTGATTAATATTATTATGTATATTAGTAAGGTCATAGCTATTTTGTCTCTTTTTCCCTCTCACCCAATCAAAGTTGCCCTATAAAAGATAAAAAGAGCAATTTATATTCTCCAAAAAGGTCCCATTATCAATCTCAAGGGAAAAAGTTACCCAAACCTTTCATAGTGGGAGCCAAGAAAAATGGGTGAAATTCTAAAGTAACGTGATTGTACTTGTGCAATACCAAGTTGAATTGATATCAAATCGAATAAAAATTGCAAGTTGGGCTCCGTTAAAGTTTAGTTAATCTTTAAAAAAGCTCGCTTAAATTTCATTGAAGTTAGAAACTTTACATTGTTGCTTAGTCATGATTTATAGTTTTTTATTATCTTAGTTTGCGCATACTTAGAAAAGTTAATTTTTTCATACAGTGTATCTAATGCAATAATTTGACGGTGTGAGAAAAGTTGTGAAAATATGGAGATAAAAAAGAGAAAATGGAGATAAAAGTGAAAAAATGTGAGCCCCCTTTCTATGCATCTATACATTTCTCCATCAATTAAGACGTGATCAGTATTTCAAAAAGCGTAACATATGATAAAAAATTATCGAGATCATGCCTTAAGGTTTAGCTCGTCCATGTGCCAGAAATGTGTAATAAAACACAAAAGTATGACGATGTCCAACAAGTATTCTACTGCCAAATAAAAAACTAACAACTGGATATTGTTTAATTAAGACTCTTACACATTCTCATCTTATTCCATTTGTTGAGCATGATCTTTTTACTTGGGGAAATTTTCCAGTACTGGAAATACTCTAAATGCTTGGTCATGCTACCTGATTTCCAGAAGCTTGAGTTTGCAAAAAATAGTAGCTTTCGCATAAAATTGCCCAACCCCATTTATTGTGAGAGGTAGAAATCATTTTGTTAGGATCATTAGTTTAATTGGTTAAATTATTTCGAAAAAGATCTTTGCATTACACGTTAAATGAAACCAACTAATTAAAGATAGGTGTGAAAATGGCAAAAAAGTCCTCCCTCAGATGAAGTTCTGCTTTTAGCTTTACTCATTCATTCCTTTCACTCCATCAGTCCATTTCACACCCGCCATTTTCCGCCCATCCACTCCCACCCCGCACCGAATGCCCCTCCCCACGTGAGCACTATATATCAGCATGTTCATATCTCTCCATCAGTGGAGATTTCGGGTATGTACTCATCAAAAAAAGCAGAGATCTTGGTCTCACTGAGATTTTCTCTGCTTGTATCAATCCAAAACTTTCGAACACATAATGACAAACGAAAGTTAAGTTAGTGATAAAAAGACCCTTTAAATTCTTTTTTTCTAAGAAAGAAAGAGATTTATGGTTATCAATCAGAAGGGCTTTCCCCCGATCCTGCAGTGGCTTGCTTCCTCTGCAATTTCTGCCGTGAGATTTGGTGTGGAACGATGGAAAATAGGGCGGTCAGGCTCTTGCTTGTTGCCGTCATTGCTCTCTTCATTTTCTTGAGTACCGCTCATTCCCATCCCAGGGATCCTTTCAAGTCCATTTTAGGTTGGATTCAGTAATCTTGTAGCGATTCTTGAAGATTTTTGTTTAATCATGTTTCTGTTGGTGATTTTTGGTTAATTAATGTGATGTGATAATCTTGAATTCAGTGCTCACTGTATTCTTGGCAACTGGGTTTACGTATTTTCCTTTTTCCTTTTTGAAGTTATTAATGATATATAGGAGTTCTTGACATGTATTATATTTTGTCCATATATTGCTACCTGAATTTTGATTTTCTTTTCTTGTTTGTGATAATCTTGAGGTTAAAACTTGGGTTATTGAAATGGGATGCGGTATTTATGCGAGTTAGTGAAAATTCTGATTTTCTTATTTTACTGTATAAGTTGTGGTTCTTGGATAAAAGGGAATCTCGGTGAATTCTTTCCTTTCTCTTGAAAGTGAAATATTTTCATTTGGTAACTCAATATTTGATTCTAAAAGCAATGATTTTTATATATTAGTTTTACTATATGGATTTGTTAATCTCACATCCCTACGGGGATCTAAAAAGTGGTTATTTTGGTTCTCTTGGTTTTTAATGGATTTGCTTCATCTGTCTAATTTTAAGTTGTATCTTTCTTTTCTTTTTGTTCTATCTAATTATATGAACCATATGTGTAGGGGAAGAAAATATGGGATCATGGGAGGATGAAATAATGAGCGCCACTGCAGAAGCTCCTGGCCCTGCACGCCTGATAAGCACACTTGTGTTGGCAAAGAACAGGACGAAGAGGCCAGACATTCTTTCTGGTTTTCACAAATACAGAGACGGATGGGACATTGCCAATAAACATTACTGGGCTGTAAGCTCTATTCTTCTTGCTTTGACAATGATTTCTTCCTTTTTTGATTACCTATTGAAATGCATAGCCAGATGCATTAGGTCTTCAGTTTCTGTTTAGCTGGTGGTTCACTAGGCATTGGATAGAAAATTCATTCCAGAAATTATCGCACATCTGGCAATTGACATTGTGAAATTATTGGATGCAATTTTTTATTGTATTGTCAACATGTATGCTTATACCAGGGTCACTTGAATTCTTTTTTCCTCCATGTCCTTCTTGTGTGGAGGTGGTTTATTCATTTGTGACTTGGACCTGTAATTTGTTCTAAGATATGTAGCCCTGAAGGTCTGAGTGAAGGAGTATTCTTCATGTTGGCATCTGTATTGAACCCCCACCCCCCCACCCCCCACCAAAAAAAAAAAAAAAAATGATGGGCATTAGTTTCTCATCTACTGTTAATCAATGCAATATAATAGTTGTGTTTGGTCGTGGGTGTTTCTTGATCAGGTGGACTTTGCTTTTTTTATAATTCTGTGAATCTAAGGTATTAGTTGGAAAAGGAAGGTGCTGTTTAATTATGATAATTATGTTCATGGAAACGTATTGTTCATCTGTTCTACTTCTAAAGGTGGATAACGAAGCATGTTATTTCAAGTACAATATTTGCTTCACCTATATTCAATTTCAATGTCTTCCCTCAGTGGATTAATCTGTTCGGATTCAAAATAAAAATTCATTGCTTTTCCTGAACTATGCTATTATATTTTCTTCATGATTCTGATATTGTATTCAGTCTGTTGGATTTACAGGTGCAGGAGCTTTTATTCTTGCAGTCCTATGGGTTTTTTCGTTTGGATTGGCTCTCATCATCTATCATATCTGTGGATGGAAAATAAACATGAAAGCAAAAGAATCAATCTGGTCTCTGAGGATTTGTCTGATGATGCTTATTGTCTTTACAACTGCTGCAGCGTAAAGCCTAAACTCTATAAGCTTCCTTATTTTCTTAATAGTTCAATATTTTATCTGATTGTGTACTGATTTTCAACTGGAATCATTTTCAATGAATATTCTCTATGATTATGGTGTATGTAATTCTTACATAGTTAATTTCAGATTGTTTGGTATGAAAATGAATTCATAGGGATAGCCAACTTTTTAGCGATTTAAAGTTTGATGCTTTACCAAGGAGGCAACGATGCCACACTTCCTGGGAATAAATGAACTGTTAATCTAATTTTACGAAACAGTGTGCTGGTTTCACATATGATAATTCTGATGTAATGTAAATACAGTCAATTGAAAGAATCAAGTTTCCTCCATTTTGTTCAATGAGGTTCATTGGAAAACATTCCTGAGATATCTCAAATACTGTTTCTCATGTGTCCTTTTCGTTTCATTTTGCATAAATGTCATTCCAGTCAAAAATCAAGTTCCAGTTATTCTACATTATTTTTCTAATGACAGTTCACTATCGTGTGAAGAATCACACCGATTAACAACTTCTTATTGTTTGATCTAAATCCAAGTACAACTACTGGATTAAATATTATCTGAAGTCCATATTCATGGTTTCTGACATTATCTAGATCATTTTTCTGTCGTGTACCTTACTGGCTTTTGGTCTGGTCTTGGCTTAGATTTACAAATTCTTAAACGGCAATGAATTACGTTTTATTTCTGATTAAGTGCTCATGCTAATACAGCTCATTTTTTCTGTCACCAGGATTGGATGTATTCTACTTTCTGTTGGGCAGGACGATTTTCACGGGGAAGCTCTGCTTACTCTCAATTATGTAGTAAATCAATCAGATTTCACAGTGCAAACACTACGGAACGTGACCACATATTTGTCACTCGCAAAAACTGTCAGTGTGGCGCAAATTTTCCTTCCTTCAGACATAATGGATGATATCGACCGGTTAAACATGGACCTGAATACTGCAGCTAAACACACTGGAGGCAAAGACAAATGAAAACTCAAGCAAAACACGACGAGTTTTCAATACTGTGTATGATTATACTGTGATTTAATATTTATTGATCTCAAATAATTAAGTCATCATTTTATATCAATAACCAAATGGATTGTTGCAGGAGATCAGCACAGATCGCTGTTGCCACAATAATGCTTCTCATATCTCTTCTGGGCCTCGGTATGCATTGTTAGACCATCTAATAATCTTTTGATTTGAAAATTGTCCCCACCCACCCCCCGGGTTTTTTTTGGCTAACTGTTACTTTAATTTATTTCAGTCCTGTCTATCCTAGGCCATCAACATGCTATATATGTGTAAGTTCTCATTTTAAGATTATTTAGTTGAGAAGTTCATTTATCTATCTCTTTTGTTTGAAGTGATGATGTTTACTTGTAGAAGTGCATTTCATACTTTGTTACTCAACTTTCTGACAGTACATCATATTGATGCAGATTCGTGCGCTCTTCCGATCTCTACTTGTGGCAGTAACTTTTATCCTTTGTGGAGTCTTTGTCATTCTGAACAAGTGAGATTCTTAATTTTGGCATAACTGCATTTATTTCTTATGAATCACTCTGTTATTAGATCAGTTTATATTGTACGTCTGGAAAAAGTATGTAAGTGCATAATATGCTCTTCCGATCTTGTTGATTTCCCTCCTCCTCGTTTGTCAATTTCTCTATTTGTTTGTTGATTTGTCCGTGGTGAATCACTTTTCCGCTTATCTTTCTTCTCTTCTCATAGCATGGCCATTTTTAATCTATGACTTGCCTCTGTAATGCTCTTTAAAAACAACATAAAAAGTATAGAGAAAGTTACTATTTACCAACCATTGGATGTATCTTTCTTGTATCTAAGTTTTTTTTATCAAAAATACTCCTTGTTTAAAGGAAAAGTTTCTTGTTTACTGAGATGAGTTTTATATTTAGTGCAATTTCAGACACATGCATGGCGATGGGAGAATGGGTGGAAAATCCGCAGGCAGAAACTGCACTTAGCAGTATTCTTCCTTGCGTCGACCAGAGAACCACAAACCAAACATTGTTCAAGAGTAAACAAGTGATAAATGACATCGTAAATATTGTCAATCAATATATAGACTCCTCTGCCAATGCAAACCCGCCTCCACAGGCAGTTCCTTATTACTTCAATCAATCTGGCCCAGCAATCCCTCATCTCTGCTATCCATACGACTCACAGCTACAAGATCGCAACTGTTCATCTGAAGAAGTTTCAACGGCAAATGCATCTTTAGTAAGAAATCAAATTTTATTTATTTAGTTTATTATGTTGAAGAATGATTAGCCAATAGATGTGTGTGGGTAATATCACTTATAGAAGAATTATTTCATTTGTTTGAAACTGCTAGAACTCGGATGACCAGCAGATAGCCTGCAATTTAAAGAGTGGAAATGGCTTTTAAAAAATAAATAAATAAATAATGCGCCTCATTTACTAATACATAGTTCTGCATCTTTTTGATCCATTGAATAATTCCTTTTATCCACCATTGTTAGGCATTCATGTAGCAGATTGGAATAAATTTGCAGAACTAATACAAAAAAGGGTCCCTACATTTGCCTGGTTTATGCATTCCTCTATCCCGTGTTTACCTGATATTCTTCTCATTATAGAATATACTCTATGATGAAGAAATCTGTCCTCAATGACAAAAATTAAAACAGATTGTTTTCGTACTCTTTGTTGAGGGAATCTTTAGTAAATCATATTTGGTGATATAGGTTTGGCAAAACTATACTTGCAATGTATCGGCTTCTGGATTCTGCAGTGATGTTGGAAGATTGACTCCACAAATGTACTGGGAGCTGGTGGCAGCACTTAACATTAGTTACGCGCTTCAACATTATACTCCGCTGTTACTGAATCTCCAGAACTGCAACTTTGTAAGGGAGACATTTCGAGAAATCACCTTGTTCTATTGTCCTCCATTGAAGCACTCTCTTCGGATTGTAAATGCTGGACTGGCACTTACCTCGGTAGGAGTCATGCTGAGTCTTGCTCTCTGGATTCTCTATGCCAACCGGCCCCAAAGGGAGGAAGTGTTTGCTACTAAGATATCCTCGCGAATGAGAAGCAGCTGCAATGTTAAGATGAGGATCAAACACTACAAAACCGCGTTATCAGCCAGATTCCAGAAACCCGGAGCTTAGACTAGATTCTTTTCTAAACTTGGGGAGAAAATTAAGCAGTAAACGTTACTGCATTTTTTTTCTCTTGTTGGCCGAACTTGAAGTGGGGCGAAGCACCATTCAAGTTATGAGCTGTTGGTCGTCCCCATTATACTAGAATTTCAGTTTAAAATCACAAGAAATATATGCAATTTTGTAAATTTATCTCAGGCAATATGATAATGATAAAGTAATATATGCCTATAGTCTATAGCCAATCTTTGGACATGTTACCTGGTCAATCTCAATCTGAGATTCCGTTAATGTAGCCACTACAGGGCATTTGTTGCATTTAACTACTGTTTTTTTATTGAGTCATATATCGGTCTTCTACACAGAGCGCAACACATGTGATTTGGCTGATTTCTATTGGCGATTGAGCTTTTTAAACGTAGCGCGATTTGGTTTTATAGAAATCAACTAGTTAATTTCCTTAGCTTAGACCATAATGAAAGAAGTCCTGGTACTTTGGAGAACTGAAGATGCAATACTATTGGTCAATTAAGAAATGTTTGTTTGAGGTTTAATTTAATAAGAAATTGGGTTTTATGAATATGCATGTGCACTTTGCAGAACTGAAGGTGCAATACTATTGACCAATTAAGAAATGTGTGCTTGAGGTTTAATTTAACAAGAAATTGGGTTTTATGAATATGCATGTCGGTTTTTAATTTTGCCAGTAGGGTAGAGTATGACATTAGATAAGAATTTAAATTTAGCAACCTTGGACCTGATAACCTCATAATTCATGTGGCATGCATTAATGGATTAGAATTTAAATTTAGCAACCTTAGACACGATAACCTCATAATTCATGTGACATGCATTAATGCATGTCAAGTGCATTTCAAACTTATATAACGTATATCTATACAAGTCACATGGAATGAGAAGTTTTATAATAAAAACTGTAGAAGAATTTTTTAACATTACCCATGGAATAAAATGTGTCATTTTATTTTAGAAAACTTATTCAGGAGTAATATTAATAAATCATGAGTTCATGACTTCCGACAATATTGGATATAACTCAAAAAGATAGTAAATTTCTGACCCGTTTTATTCCAAACTTTGGCGTGACCGTTGCGAAGAATTAAAGATATTTCTAATTTTTGTCTGTATTCGATCAAGCAGGCCATCGACGGTACCACCAATTTCATTGTTCATGTCGTGCTCTCAGTTGTATTATTATGACGTTCTTATATTCAATAAATACTCCCTGCAATAACGTGTCTGCATATCCATCTGGGTCAGTTTCTTCTGTACTCAACAAGATGATCCGGCCATTAATTCTGGCGTTGTTCTTGTTACGAATTGAAGGATCGAATCCAGAGATTTCATCTTTTCGTCCTTCATCTATTCTCCGATCAGTCAACGGTGGTAACAACAAAATTGGAGGTGAAAGGCCAGACTATTCGGTGGAATTAAATGCCACGGATTTCGATTCTGTGCTTAAGGAGACCCCAGCGACTTATGCCATTGTCAATTTCTTCGCCCACTGGTCAGATTTTTTCCCCCCCTCAAAATCTACTAAAAAGTTTTGTTTTTATAATTTGATTGAAATATATACACACCTGTTTTTTAGGGATTGGAGGGGAGGGTATATTACAAGAAATAGAGATATGAAAATTGAGTGATCTGAATTACTTCTTATTCAATTCAATCGTTAAGCTTGTGTTTGCTGTTAAGTACCTAACAACATCCACAATTGATTGTTAAATTTAGCTAGTCAAGTAATAATAATCAGTAAAGTGAATCTTAGTAATGGTTAAATGATAAATATACAAGTTACTAATCTACTTTATTTAATATTTATTATAATTATCAATTTTAAATTCTACTCATTGGGTAAATTAAAAGTACGGATTACAAAATTTACTTTCTCAATACAATTCTTAATCCATAGATAAAAAGAAAAAAAAAAGGCAAAGTAAATTATATATTTGAGAAGGAAGAGTATATAGTTGCATTAGCCATTAAGCATGAGAATGATTTTTATTTTTCTAGTTTGTTCATGTGTTGAATTCTAATTATACTGTATTTTTTGTTTTGCAGGTGCCCTGCATGCAGAAATTACAAGGTTTTGATCATTTGCTATTTGATTTCTCTCATATTATTAACAAAAACCTTAGACATATATAAAATTGTGACATGAACAAATAACATTATGGATGTGACACAATTCTATTTGATGAAGAAAAAATTATGTGATCAACCCCAATAGAATTGTGGCACATGAATATGTCACTTTTTTATGTCTCTTTGAAATGACTTTATCATTAATAATTTATATCTCTTAGTGATATTTTTCACAAAAATATATATATTTATTTATTTATTTATTTTGTCAGCCACATTATGAGAAGGTTGCAAGGCTTTTTAATGGAGCTGATGCTGTCCATCCGAGGATCATCTTTATGGCCAGAGTAGATTGTGCCTTGAAGGTACTTCCCTTGTACGTATTTCATGAGTAGGCTAAAAATATTTAGAAGCTGCTCTTCTTCAATCAGTCATAAAAAATTAAAATTAAAATTAAAAAATAATAAATGGAAAAAAAATATGTGAACAAATTTTCAATATGTTACTGCCGTTATTTAGTAAATGAGATTTCTGAACTGAAACTTCTTGAATTATATTATTGGCTTGGCTTTAGAATTATTAAGATCGGTTTTTGTCCGTCTTATTCATTGTTAAGAGTTATTTTATTCTGAAGATATTGCTCAATTATAACTTCTCCTTTTTAATTGTTTGGCACCACAGATAAATCCCAAGCTCTGTGATGACTTCTCTATTGGGCACTACCCCATGCTTCTTTGGGGCCCACCTTCTAAGTTTGCTTCTGGAAGCTGGGATCCAAGGCAAGAAAAGAGCGATATACATTCTATTGATGATGGACGGACAGCTGATCGCTTGCTAAACTGGATAAATAAGAAAATGGGCAGGTATCAGATATTTTGAAAATTTTCATGGCTTTTATTTATTTAAAAGTTTCAAAAACCTCTTGAACACGTATAGGCTCTTGTATAAAGATTGACTTTTGAAATGCACGAATAGTTGCACTAAAAAGGCCTTGGTAACAAATTTTATTTATTTGGGTATGCTAAAGATTTGCAATCTTTCAGCTCATATGGCTTGGAGGACGATAAGTATGAGAACGAGCATCTTCACACAAATACTTCAGACCGTGGACAGGTACTTAAAGATTGCTTGCATTGAATTCTTAAGTAGATTTATAAATTCAAACAAGCTTGATTCCTTAGAATTTTGATTTTATCCAACTTGTGTGTTGAGAAAGACTGCACGTAAGTGTACGATGTTGAGGAGGCCATATATACAACCTTGGACATAATTTCAGATCGCAAGGTGAATAGACCCGTGTAAATTTAATGTGATGAGGGTGATGACCATTGGTGATTTGTTTCTTTGCTGTTTGGTTCAAGAATAGAGCTAAAGGGTTGCTGGACCGAGCTACACCTCAGTCCCACTTAAGCTCGGTCTTATACAAAATCTTGGCCACATTCTTAGTCTGGTTGTGTACTTGTTCTTTATATGTTTAACTCGTAAATTGTTTTAGCTATATGAACCTGATGTGTTTTCTAAAGTTGTGAAGAATCGGCTATTTGTATCTAATATGTATGGCTGTGCCATTTTTTGTAGGTGTATCCTGATGATGGAATTGCTACAACAATGGAGTCAAACTTTCTACCGGTAAGTAGCTTCGCCAAGGATAGCACGTCTCTCAATGGGGATTTGTTCTCGATTGGCCCTCACAAGAAGCCCAAGTTCGTTGCTAACGAGGGAGAGGAGTAGTTCTGTTCATCTTTTCTTTTATGAATAACCAAATATTATGCAACATTTACCACGGAGTTTTCAGTTCGTCGTTTTCAAACTATTCTCAAATTAGCTGTACGTGATCTAGCCCCTTTTTTACTATTCTTTTTTAATTGCTTCTAATTCCTCCTACAAAATCAATATTTCTTGCAATTATTGTGCGCCTCAGGACATTGCCCCTTTTTTACTATTCTTTTTTAATTGCTTCTAATTCCTCCTACAAAATCAATATTTCTTGCAATTATTGTGCGCCTCAGGACATTATGGGGTGTCCGGACACAGAATTTGGTGGATTTTATTAGATTTATTTATGAATTCTCACGAATTTTAAACAAAATTCAAGGGAATCCTTTCAAATTCTAATGGAGATCTATTCAATGATTTAATGGGTTTTAAATAGAATTTTTAGTGAAATTTGTTGAATTTAAGTAATTTAACATATTTAAAATTTTATACTATCTCCGTCGCACAAAGATAGTCCAATAGGTATTTTTACGTAAATTAAGGATTAGTAGGTAATGTAGTTAGAATATTTAATTTTACCTTATTTTTTCACATATACCCTTGTGTCTTTAATTAATTGAAATATTTTCAATGTATAAGTAGTTAAATAATAACAATTAATTGGGGGAACATATGGATCTTTTTGGGATGAACGAAATTGGAATAGTGGACTATTTTTGTGGGACAGAGGTAGTATCATTTTAAACATCCTCAATGAAAATATGAACTAATAGAGAAAAAAAAAGTCAAATATGAACTATTAATGAAAAACATACATAATCTACTTTTGAAAAAAAATACATAATCTACTTTTACATCTTACTAGTTTTATACTTGTACGTTGCACAGAATAGAATTATTAGTTAAAGAAATGAGTAGTAATTTAAAAAACTAAATAATTATAATTTTATTGCATACTACTTGCTCATATACGTATGCTACTAATATATATAAATAAAATGAAATTGAAACGAACAATATTTTCACTTGGCACAAAGCTAATTAAATTGTCATTCTTAGAACAATACTCTTAGGTAATAAAAATGAGAATAAGGAATTTTTACAAAACTAATTTCATATTGAGTATGAAAACTAAGAAACTATAGACAATAAAGGATACGAAATTTATATAACTCTAAAATTATCCTATACACACATCATTAGTCAATAGGGTGTGGATGAGATTGATTATTAGAATGAATTATTTTCCACATTTATTCTTCAAAATAAATTCTTAGAATTTTTTTCTTTGCATTTCCTCATCTTTATTCACTAAATCTACTCTAAAAAATTTAAAGTACACAGTCTCTTATTACAAAAAGCTCAACAGAAGCGATATTACAACAAATAATAAATTCTATATGATTTACCATTTACCTCTAATATTAATTTTTAACCACTTTCTGTTTTAAAAAAGAATTAAAAAAATTTTTTATATGATTTACCATTCACCACTAATATTAATTTTTAAAAAACTTTCCATTCTGAAAAAGAATTAAAGGAAGTTTTTATTTTTATTCTAAATCAATGTCACTAAATATTATTAATATCATATCCCGTCAATTTAAATTTTTACCAATATATAGGTTTTCAGAAAAAAATAAATAATAAATTAAGTAATGTACTAAACATATAGCCCTAAATTTATGAAGTGTGGTTTATGGCATTAAAGTAAAATAAAAATTTTGAAACTGATTTAATTTTACTTTATTATTATATCATCAATCTCACGAGTAAGCACTTAATCGAAATAAGAAGAAAGTCTCAATAACCTAATACTGAAATTTGTCTATCAACTGTTAAAATTTTAAAGAAATATTAAATCTTTGAAGATAGTCTAAAAACAAATAAAATATGTATAAAAAACATTAATGGATAACAAATACTATATTATGTATATAATAAAAATATATATAAATTTGTATATATTATTATAAAATAAAATGATAGTAAATGTAATAAATGGAAAAGTATTTTTTTTTTTTTTGTAAACAGAATGAATAAGTATTACTATTATTATTATAAAATAAAATAAAAAACAAAAGAAGCATATAAAAATAGTATAGTGGTTTTGGCAGAAAATTTTACATATGACAACTATCCTACTTTAATATATATATACACACACACACTAGTTGTATACTAATAATTAATCAAAAAAATACTTGATAATTTAAAGAACCAAATAATCATAATTTTATTGTGTATTACTCACTCATATATACATGTTACTAATAGTTACAATTTTATTGAATACAAATATTTCACTTAGCACAGAATTAATTAAATTATCATTTATAGAACAGTACTTTTAAGTAATAAAAATAAGAATTAATCAGGAATTTTTTAGTGTAAATTTAATTTTACGTTAAATATGAAAATTAAAAAATCATGGAAAAAATAGTACAAAATTTATGTAACTCTATAATTATCATAAACTTATATCGTTGTTCAATAAGTATAGTGCAAGAACTCTAAGAAACATTTAGAGTGTGGATGATATTCATTTGTCAGAATGAATTTTTTACCATATTCATTCTCTATAATATATTCTTAAAGAAATTATTTTCATATCTTCTCGTATAGTGTCATATATTTTCTAAAAAAATCACTATTTATTAAATCTATTCTTTAAAAAAAAAATCTAAAAGTACACATCCCTTGTTACAAAAGGCCCAATGGAAATAATATTACAACAAATGATAAATTCTATATGATTTACCGATAACAGTAAATTTTAACCACTTTCCGTTTTAAAAAGAATTTTTTATTTTTGTTATAAATCATTATTATCAAATATTATTACTACTGTATCTCTTCAACTTAAATTTTTACCTATATAGGTTCCCACTTATATATTAATATGATAATGTGTATATGATTGAAAGTATATAAAATAAAAATCATATATAAATAGAAGAGTAGATATATAATTATATTTATTTATAATTTTATTTTTTTAAAAAATATCTCGATTCGAAAATCTAAATTCAAGATATGACTTTTATTATATATGTATAAAATAAAAACTTATATATAAGATATTAGAGATTCAATTTGAAACTTAATCAGTTGAAAATGTGTATGTACATTATTAATATATATACCGGGAGCGTTCTAGAAACCAATAATTTTAACAAATACCCTTGACAAATGATCCTAATCATTCATTCCAATTATTCTAACGGCGAATATTTATTCTTCTAATCCTATACTCACAACTGCGCGTATACCCAAACAACTTTCATCTCCCAAATTTCAGTCGCACAACCCATCTCCACCCACCACCATCGTCTCTTAATTTCATTTACCAATTGATTCCCCGCGACCAACCCTATATCTTCACCAATTATAATTCATTCGCAATAATTTCATCTTCATGTCTTAATGTCTTAATAAAACGTAGATGCCATGAGACGACATTTAAAAAGGAAAAATTAAATTGTGAAGGTAGAGATAGAGGTTGAGTTTAGGATGTACTAGATTTTCACCTGTATATTATACGGAAAGATATCTTATCAAATTATCTAAATAAATATCAATATCTAACTTTAATGAATTATGATAAATAATAAGTAAAAATAAATTTTCGTTTCCATTGACATAATATTACAATAATTATAATATGCAGTAAATTGAAAGCAATTAATTCAATCTAACATCATATAGTATGACAGCACAACGTGTCATATAACCATATTGTGTACATCAAAACACGCCACATCACTATATGGTAGTATCATATACTATATATGCATATAGTGTTAGATCATTTTTACAATTAAATAGTATCAATAAAACAAATAAATTTATTTACCTTATGACACACAACGAAAGATGAACTATGAAGTATGAAATGATTGTTAGGCCGATGATATTATATAATAACATATATTTTTTAAATTTCTTTACTAAAATATTAGATCATCACGGATGATGTAAATTATAAAATCATATCCATCATAGTAAAAGAAAATTAATTAATCACAAACAACAAATATAAATAAGTCACAATTTGAAAACATCTAATGAA
>CAVNYN010253677.1:0-10222 GCA_963692815.1 Nyctanthes arbor-tristis
TATTATTGGGAGGAATAAAAGAGAAGCGTTTGCTGGACTTAAAGATAAGGTTTGAAAGAAATTATAATTGTGGAGACGACAACTATTGTCAATAGGGGTAGAGATATTTTAATCAAGACACTATCCAATCCATTCCAAACTACACTATAATTCTTTTTAAGCTACCTAATGAGATTTATAGCTAGCTTGCTCGGTTATCCTGTTCATTTTGGTAGGGAGATACATATAGCAAGAAGGGTATTCGTTGGATGTCTTAGCATACATAGTGTAAATCAAAATTTGAAGGTGGCGTTGGATTTTGGAGATCGTCAGGGCTTTTAAAGTGGCCCTTCTAGCTAAACAGATTTGGTGTATTCTCACATCCTCAAGTAGCAGACGAATGAAATTTTGAGGACAATGTTCTACCGGTTTAGTACCTTTTAAGGTACTGCCTGTAGGCATGGTTGTTCTATCTCTGGCATAGTTTAGTGTGGGGTATAATGAATTGCTGCAGAAGGGCTTGCAATGGAGGATTGGTAACGGATATAAAGCTTTAATGTTTTCTGGCTAGTCCTTGGATGCCAAGGCCTTATTCTTACAAACCAATCACAACTGCATTTGAGGATCATATGCTTCTATTATGGAAGAAATAAGGGGTGGGCATAAAATTCAGCCACTGGACCTGACCGACCTGGTTTGGGTCGGTTTTGTATCTGTTACGGGTTGGTTGCAAGTTACAAAGACCTACCCGACGGAAATCGTGAAACCGAACCCGAATTTTTATAGCAAAACTTTTTTTTGCCTAATATGATTTCTACATTTTACTACTCAATACAGCAACAAAACTCCAAATCTTATTTTCACTCCAATTCTTACACGAGAAGAAGAAAAAACCAAATTGCAAGCTGCGACATCCTACATCATCTTACATCTCTATCAAATCTAATTTGTGTTGCTTTCACAAGAGAAGAAGTCGTTTCGGTTGCTGTGGAGTTCGATTTATGTTGGTTACTGCCAGATTTGATTCGCATCACAGAAAGATCGATCCATGAGTTTACTGTTCAATTCCTTTCTTCTTTACATAGCCAGAGCTTCCATAAGCATCGCCACAAGCCCTTCACCATCAAACCTAGAGATAAGAGTCTAATATGAGAAGAAGGAAGTATGTTGCACTTAGAGAGGTAGAGAGAATTGTTGGCTACATAAGCATAGTTTGTCAAACTCCAGCCATTTGGATTGGACTTTTTATTAATTGTCTTTTGGGCCAAATTTTGGGCCTTTTTGAGTTATTTTGAATGAATTTAACCAAAAAAAAAAAAGGAAAAATAGAGGCCTTAACCCGAAACCTGACTCAAGCTAACCCGATCGGCATTGTGCCAGTTTGAGTTTGGCCAACTTGATATCCAGTTTGGTTGGTTCGGGTTAGGGTAAAGCCCAACCCCGACCCGATATCCATCCTGAGTTATGGATATCATGAACCCATATGGTAGATGGAATGTGAATTTGATTATGCAACACTTTCATCGAGTACCCTTTTCGAACCTAATGTGTAAAATTTTTGGAAAATATCATGAGTAGAATTATAGTTGATATGCACATTTACCTCTAAAAAAAACACGGACATCTATATTATCTAGGGAATCATGAAGGAAAATAGAATGGAATCTCTCAACATATCATTCACCCTAATGCTTTGCAAGTAGAAAGTGGGCTGAAAACCTCTGTCATATTAGAAAACATGAGAAAGAGGAAGTAGTCGTCTTAGACGAGCAAGCCCCAAAAATCACTTTTGATGAAGGGGTATTTGTCCAAAAATCATCCAATCAAGTTCCTGAAAATTGATTTTGTGATCTCACCAGAATGCTCGAGTTTTAAAATTGCCTAGAGCGTTAAGTGGACTTTCTAAACTATTTTTTTTATACAACATGGGGAAATAGAGAGTGGTAGGTATAATTTGAACTCAAGACCTCCTACCTAGAAAATGAAAACCTAACAATTATAGCACTTTTTCAACCACACTACTTTTTAAAAAGACAACCTGAATAATAATAATAATCCAACATGCGGAAGTTTTATTAATAAAATAATTAATGATGTCTTGACATTAATTTAAAATAACTACAGAAAGAAAATAGTTAAATGTATGGCTGCCAGCTCCAAAATCTGAAAAGTTATTTAAATAAATTGTCAGCTCCAAAATCTGAAAAGTTATTTAAATAAATTGCTAGCCAAAATCTGAAAAGTTATTTAAATAAAGGATGAGTGTTTTATTAAAATACTTAATAGACTCAATTGCACAACTAGCAATTCATATCATAAAAATGTGACATGTAATCACAAAATTTATCGCTAGATCAAAAAGGTCGCTAAGGCATAAGCCACATAATTTGTTATGTAAAAAGCTATATATACTGCTAGGCAATACGCCACATAAAATGATGGCACAAGCCGCAATTCATTTGCTAAGCTATGCTATAAACCAAAGACAAATTTTAAATCATATTATACGTATATGTAAAATTTTCATAACATGAATTGCACATAAGAAATAGCGCAAACTTGAAATAATCAAAAGCTTTTAAAATAATGAGTCTGCCACAATGTTGGCTTTTCGAATTTGAGCATGTGTATATCTAGCTTTCAATCAACTCTCTCCTAGTCATCAACGAAAACTTCTGAAGTTACTATTTGCAAAATAAACTAAGATTTAAAGATTAGTGATTAAATTGGGAAACTTGAAAATTGGGGTTTGAGGAAATTTTAACATAATAAGGGGAATAGGAAAAGGTTTGGGATTAATTTGGAATGAGTAAAATGTTTTAGATTAAAAAAAAACTTTAAAATTATTGAACTAACTAAAAAACAATAATCAAAATTTAGGGACTTTGGATGTAATTTCAAAAGGTGGCTTCAGTTAATAATGAAGTGTGTGTTGATGATTTCTACCCTTCTACAGAAACGAAAGAGGAAAAAAAAAAAAAAAGTAGAGACGCAAACTAAACAATTAAATGGAAACCGTTAGGGAAAAAAGATAAGGATTTGGCTGCTAATTTATTAAATCTTGATGTGCCTCGCCGGAAAAGGGGAACTCAACCAATATCCTCACACCGATTGAGATTTTTGAAGGAATTTTAGAGAAAGGTTCAAGAGAGAGTGTGGCTAAGCATGGCAATGGTAAGTTGTGATGTCCCTCTCTTTTCTTAATACTATTTTCAGATAGTGGTAGTTGGTGTTTTGTGTGTGTGTGTGTGTGTGCAATGGTAACTGGTGAAATGGAAGTGCAATTTTGTGGGTGTATTGATGAAGTTGAGGGGTCGAGAATTTTACCAAGCTGGAGAACTTGACTGTGCAACAGTTAAAGAAGATTAATTGTTTGTGATTATTTGCAGTGAGTGCTTTTGGAGAGGGGGGAGTTGTTGTGGTAAAGATAAGGTTTGTGAAAAGTTGGAGATTGGGGATTACATACTTGATGAAGGGAAAAGATTTGCAATTCTCTCGGTGACCGAATGCGGGAGAAGCTTTTTGTATAATAGAAACATTTGAGGATATGATGAATTAATTCATGACTAATTATATAATGTGTGTGAAGGCATGATTCAGTTGGCTCCATGGTTGCTTTTTATTATTCTTCTAGACATAGTTGAAAAACTGAGTTTTGTTAAATATATTTTTTATCTTGAATAACCAATTTTATTTGTTTATCTTCTTAGGCAAATTGTCTCTACTTGGAGTAACTTAGGAGTGTTGGGTTGGCATGGTATTGTTAGGAGTTTAATAGTTTGAATTTTTTAGGACATATCTTTGGCTGGTTGGGTATAAGTCCTAAAGTTGAAGATCAACGCTCACCATTATTAGGAGTTTCATTCACTTTTTTATTTTAAGTATGTGAGTGGGATTGTAGGAAAAAACTGTCTGCCCTAAAAGTGTGAGCTAGTAATGCAAAACTCTTACATTGGAGATGTGTTTCTAGTAAAGTGCTTGCCATTGTTCTCTAAACGATATTGTGCTAATTTGTGTGAAATGCTCGATAAACGATTGCTTAGAGAACCCGCCTTATAGAAATCCTTGGGGAAAAGAAGAGAATTATTTAGAGTGATTTTACGAGTGGTGGTATGACTTAATTGACCATTCGGTGATGGTTATAATCTAAGGTATAGCGTGATTTTTTATCATGTTTGGATGATAGAGGAAGGTGGCCGTGGTTTACACTCACATGCACTTATTCTATTTTGATATTAGACGAGCTTATAAATTTGATATTGAAAACGCGAGTCTTCGTATTATTTGAAGAACTTTCCTTTAGGCCATCTTGATCTTGAAAAAAATGTTTGTGTTTTTTATTATGTTAAAAAGTGTGTATTTACACTTTTTTGTGCGTTAAATTTTAGGTTAAAATAAAAAATGAGTAAAATGACTCAATTTGTATTATTTTGGGCCAAGTTTACAAGCATTTAGAAGATTGGAGACAAAAAAGAAACAAGGAAAAAGGCAGAATATTGGAAACTACGTAAAAATAGTTTTGGCCTGAAGTTTGTTCATTGTAGCCGCAATATAAAGGCAAATGTCTGAAACAAAATGAGATTCAAAGAGGCGAAATTTGATTGCAATCATAGGAAAATGTTCACTGCAACCCATTACGACCTTAAAAAAATGTTCATTGTGTCCGCAAACAAGGGCAGTGATCGCCTGTGACGAACGGAAGATTCAAAGAGCAGAATTACTCATTCCAGGTGCAATGTGGGACGAGGTCAAGGATGCAAATTTGTTCATTGTAGCTGCAAGAAAGGTAGAAATGCAGGCGCAATGTTATACTCAGCAACGAGAAACTTTTTCCTTATCCGTTTTGGACTCCTATTTTTTATATAACTTGAGCACGACTCTTGGGCACGTTTTAAGGGCTTTTTAGCTATATAAGGTGGAGTCTAAATCGATTAAAAGAGGGAGGAGATTAGAATTACAGAATACATAAAAATCATCATTCTTTAGAGATGGAGAAAAAACACAAGAATATTGAAGACTTAGGGATTGAGTTTGAGATTCAAGACGGACAAGTTTTTGGCGCAAGATTTCTTCATCTTCTTCATGATCAAATTACTTGGGTTATGTGCTTAGTTTTATTTATTTGTGTTTTTCATTCACGATGTGTAACTAAATTGATGTAAAGTTAGGACGAACAGAACTACTTGGTTAGTTTTAACACTTATAAATCATATGTCCCTCTAAAATATTGTATATATTTTATTTTCTTAATAAAATTCAATATTTTATCATTCAAATAAAGTTAGAAATAATAATTTCGGTACTCAATCCGATCCTTATAACTATGATAACTCGGGCTTGACATCTACTTTATTACTTGTCATTACCCGTGCACTCATAGAAGTATCATTTTCAGTGCATAACAAGCTAAGACTAACTAGGTCGCTCACTTCATTGCTAGGGCTTCTAATAATTATGGTTGTGTTTGGCAAGAAGCTTCTTCAAATGATGTGTTGATAAATAATTGATAAATGATGATTTTTACTTTAAAAAAAATGAATCCCACCTAATGTATTATTTGTTATACATATAGTATCACTCATTACTAATTTACCAATTTAGCATTACTTAAAGAGTAATGCTATTTATCTAGATTGGAGACAGATATCTAGTATAGTTGGCTGCACTATATTGGGGATGAGTAGAGATGTATAAATACATAGAGGTATTAATTTATTCAATGACAAATAAGGAACTCTTCCGATCTCAGTCTAAATAAATAGTATTATTCTTGCTTTAAGAGTTTTGCGACACTTAAAAGATAATATAAATTTATTTATTTATTTATTTATTATATATATTTTTTACAAACTACATATTGGGTAGCAATCTATTTCTTTTTTCATATAATACTTTCAAATCAACAACTTTCACGTGGGTGACAAAGCCTCATTCTGGTACCATTTGGAGATCGTAGGGGCGGATCTAACAAGTCTGATACCTAAGACCCACCAATAAGGAGATTAGTTGTTTTTGTATTAGTTCATTTAGAAAGTACAGCCAATGGATGGCCTCATAAGGTGGCATCTTACTAGTGTTTAAAATTTTTCATCTTGCTAAGGTGGCATCTACTCACTGCTAGGACTGGGCACTTTTTTTGAAAACCACCCCAACCCGCATAACCAACCCACTATAGGTTGGGGTGGTTTTTGATTTATTGGTTGTAGTCAATTGTTGGGTTAGGTTGGGGTAGGTTGAGTAAATTGATTTGAAACCAACTCAAACCAGCTCACTTGTTCTACACGGCCCTTTGAATCTCACTGCAATTCTTCTTTCCCTTCTCTTCAATCTCAATGTGATTCTTCAATCTGTGATTCAATCTCGACTTCCCTTCCACTTGGTATCTAGAAGTGAGTATATTATCTATGTCTTTCCCCCTTCTGCGGTATGAATTTATCCTGTTTATGAATTTTCCTTTGGTTGATGTCAGGGAGACAGTAAAAGTGAAGGGAAGGAAACTGAGTAAGCACTGGACATATTGAATACAAAGTAATTATCGATTCTGTTCTCTAATTTTGTTATCATTGGATAGATTTATATGTTGCCTACAGGTAATTTTGAAATGGGTCTATAAATTGTATGGGCATGTCTGAATTTCATACTTCAATCTAAATTAGAAACCCAAACTTCACCTCTATGGTCAGTTGCACACGATTTTGTTGAACTTGAATTATTAATGTTGCCTCAGCAATAAGGTGTAAGTTTAAATATCTACTTTACTTTGTATAGAATTTTCAATTGTACTGTTAGAGAATTTAGATTCCTTTCTTGTTTGATTTCTCACTTTTCTTTTATGAGTATATGTTGGCAATTTTTCTTCTATAAGTTGGCTAAGAGAGTCTTTAAGAAAGGAGAGATTCTACATGGAGGATGTATATTTATCAAAGTGATTATTTTTGGACCTCTCAAAGGCTTTTATGTTAAGAGATTCATTTTTTATTTTTAATTTTGGACAACAAGTTAAAGGTCTTTGCAGAAGAAAATCTTCCTTATCTATTGCTTATTCTGGTATATAATCTTCTTTGGCTGGATTATCTGTTGATACTATTTGTAAGTTGATGGCTATCGCAGAAATGGTGTTTATGGTGAATGGAAGAAGCCCCAGTGGGTGTTGGAGCTAGAGGTAAGGAGTTGATTTATGCCTTCAAGAAAAGCTTGAACTGAATCAAGAGCGATAAAATAGAGTTTAGAAAGAAGGTTGCTTGGGAAGATGAATATGATGATTGTAGTATAGTTACAAATTCAGCTAGAATTGATTCCTGAAAGAGAAAGCACAGGCTCGAGGTTCCACAAGAAAAGTAATGCTTTCATGGAAGTACGATACGAAATGAAGGACAACAATCTAGCTGATGACAATGAGCTCCGAGTTGCTAGTAAGCTTGGAAAGTCTGGGAGAAACAAAGAAATGACTACTAAAAATTCATCTCACTACTCAAAGAAAGGAATTAAGTTGAAGAAAAACAAAGTGCAAGTGCGTCCACTTTGTGACAGGCCTTAGGATCTCCCAAACTTGTGTTTCTTTTGTTTCTTCAATATGCCTAGTCGTATGTAGTCAAGTAAATACTAGCGCATAGTAATTAAGTATTGCATGCAAATCATATATGTAGTCATGAAAATATTTTAATTTCAATTATTACATTAATTCCAAGATAATTCTATTATTCTAATCAATAACTTGTTTTTAATTAATAATTTATATATGTGTGTGCGTGTGCGTATATATATACTTTATTTATAGCTCTTTTAAAGTAAATCAGATTATATCAATCTCCCTTTCTAGCTGACATGAGGCCTTTTGGGAGAGAGCCCAAGAGCAAAACCGTGCGGGCCAGGCCCAAAGCTGAAAATATCATGTCAAAGTGGAGCGGGTCGTTACAGATGGTATCAGAGCCGAGCCCAATCGGAAGTGTGGCCAACGAGGACGTTGGGCCCCCGTAGGTGAGGTGATTGCGACAGCCTAAATTCCACATCGCTTGGGTAGAAAAAGAGAGACCAGTTTATAAACAAAGAGACCTACTCCATCTGGTATGAGGCTTTTGGGTGAGAGCCCAAGAGCAAAACCGTGCGGGCTAAGCCCAAAGCGGATAATATCATGTCAAAGTGGAGTGGGTCGTTACATAAACCATAGGGGGAATTACATGAATTACTATGCACAGGGGATTTTTTCCAAAAATATTTTGTTTTTATTTTTTTATGTTATTTTACGTTTTTTTTTACTCTCCCTCCCTACTCACGCCCCACCTCATCCACCCCACCATTGTCGGCCGGAATCCGGTGATTTTTTGTCTTGGTTTTTTTGTTTCTTTCTTTTTTTTTCTTTTTTGCTTTTTTTCGCCTTTCTCCCTCATTCTTTTTTAATTTTTTCATTTCCAGCGATGTTGTCGGAATTTCTTCTTAATTTTTTCATTTTTGTTTTTTTTTTCATTTTTCTCCTTTTCCTATAACAATTTTCATGTTCACGGCCACGCAGCCCCTCGGAGGATTGTGGGCTCTTTCCCCCTCATGAGGGACCTAGAAGGCCACGTCATCCGGCACATTACAACGGCGATGGATGGCGCGCAAATCCTCCTCCACCACCTGTGAGGGAATATCCTTGGCCACCCATTGCAACTCTTCTTCTCGGGCCACCGCTGCCGGAGGCCGTCCACTCAAACTTGTCTCCGCCTCTTCTTCCTCTCTCCCGCTCTCTACCCGGTCAGCCCGAATCTCAGGCTCCAGTTCCTCTCCGCTGGAGCATTCAGCACTTACCTAGGAAACCTCCTCTCATTCACTTGTCATTCTGATTATCTCAAAAACTACCCAAGGGACTCAGAAAATGATAAAGAAAGGTTACCTTGAGAAGCAAGAATTTCTGAATACTTTTGAATGAAGAACACTACTAAGGTAGGAGAAACTCTTAGCCATATAAACAGGAGATGAAAGGGAAGACGAGAGCGAAGGGAAGAGTTTAAATAAGGGAGAAAAAATACAAGGTGATGGCCACGTGTTTCCTTGGGAAGTGAAAAGGCATCAATCAAATTAATGATTATTGCCTGCAAATTCCCTAGAACACACCACTCCACTAAACAACGGCCACGTGGAGAAGCAAAATGATTTTGAAATTCAAAGAGTCGTGTTTCAAGCGGCAAAAAGTCCAAAGATAATCGCCAGCAAATCTTCAAGGCCGCTAACCCTGAGCTCCATGAACAGCGACCTTAAGGGGGCATTTTGTATCCACCAGGTCGTAGAGGGTCAACAAAGGTCAAGGTAAACGGAGGTCAACAGTCATTGGGTCTTGGAAGCAGGCCCTGAGCGCCTCGCCTAACCTAGAGACCTAGCAACCAACAGATCTAACGACCTGAATTAACGACCTGAAGGATAAAGCTTTATTCCTTCGCTCCCGCAGCTTAGGACATACAGGCACCTCGCCAGGGGGTTCATAGGTGCCTCGACCAAAAAGCCGCGACCTAGCAAGCCCAACGAGCATGCCAACTCAATAGCATTTTAGGAACCATGTGGGGAACCTTATCACTTACGGTTGATGAGACTCCAGCATTAAATGCAATATGGTGGTTACTTGCCCTATGTTTGGTTCAGATAACCAATAGTCAAAAAGTGAATGTCTAATCTCAGTCGATTAAACCCTTTTTGTCACCCTTGTAAGGCCGCATTAAATGCTTGTAATCGATCTTACCCAAGCAAGGGATAAATGTACATTATAAATAGAGACAAACAGAACTAAGAGGAGGTTTGACAGCCAAATCTCATTCTTCTTGTCTTCTCAACATTTATAGCCTTCCATTCATTACAAACATTCCTTACCTTTTTACATAATTTGCCTATAACAGATCGCAAATACGAATCTCCCGTGAACACAAATCTTGCTTATTGAGTCGAAACCTAAATTTGGCATCAACACCTTCTATTATTGGGAGGAATAAAAGAGAAGCGTTTGCTGGACTTAAAGATAAGGTTTGAAAGAAATTATAATTGTGGAGACGACAACTATTGTCAATAGGGGTAGAGATATTTTAATCAAGACACTATCCAATCCATTCCAAACTACACTATAATTCTTTTTAAGCTACCTAATGAGATTTATAGCTAGCTTGCTCGGTTATCCTGTTCATTTTGGTAGGGAGATACATATAGCAAGAAGGGTATTCGTTGGATGTCTTAGCATACATAGTGTAAATCAAAATTTGAAGGTGGCGTTGGATTTTGG
>CAVNYN010253678.1:0-21582 GCA_963692815.1 Nyctanthes arbor-tristis
TTTAGCTCCTTTTTAATCTCTTTGGGTTTTTGTTGTTATTGCATGCATTGTTCTTAAAAAGAAGTTCAAAAGAGTGCATTATTTTGTTATTATATGTTGATGATATGATAATTACTAGTGATGATGAGCAGGGTATATGTGATCTTAAGCAGCAACTTTATGCTACTTTTGAAACAAAAGACTTGGGGCATTTGTGATATTTTCTTGGTATTGAAGTTGCTCATTCATCTAAAGTTAACATCTTATCACAGTCTAAGTATGTTATGGACATTATTGCTCAAGCTGATTTATCTAAGACATGTCCTGTTGACACTTATGTTGAACTTAATAATAAGTTAAACTTGCTAAATAGGAACCATTGGCTGATCTTACTAGGTATAGAAAAGTGGTTGGTTCTCTTGTTTATTTATCTATAACTCGGTCTGACATTACTTATACTGTTCATGTGGTCAGTCAGTTCTTTTCTAATCCTTGAACTTTGCATTGGGAAGCTGTTGTGCATATTCTTAGATATTTAAAAGGCACCTTTCATCATGGTTTATTATTGTCCTCGTCATCTGATCTTACGCTTCAGGCATATTCTGATGCTGATTGGGCAGGTGATCTTTCAGATAGAAAGTCCACCACTGGTTATTGTATCTTTTTAGGGAATTGTTTAGTCTCTTGAAAGAGTAAAAAACAATTATCTATTGCCCAATCGTCAACTGAGGCAGAATATCGTGCTATGGCTAGTACTACAACAGAGATTGTATGGTTCTAGTGATTACTGGATCTATTGATGCTTCTCAAGCTCATGCAACTCCAATGTATTCTGAAAATAAAAATACCATACAAATTGCTAAAAATCCAGTTTTTCATGAGTGTACGAGACATATTGAAGTTGATTGTCACTTTGTTTAACCACAATACTTGGCTGGTCTCCTTTCCCTTCCTTATACATCCTCCTCCACACATATTGCATATATGTTTACCAAATCTCAACCAACTACTCGATTTCATTTTCTATTGAGCAAACTCTTGATGATTCTTCCGTCGTAAGTTTGATGGGGGATGTTAATGTATTATATATGTATATGATATTGTTTGTAGGGATAGAATAGTCACTTATCATTTATGGACACTTTTTTAATTTATCTATTCTTAGGTTTATTATTTGATATATAATTCGTAGGAGACAAACATTTTGTAGAGTGATATACATAATACAAATTGCATAATTTTCTACATCGTTTTTCTAGTTTTTCTTTTCAATTGCTGAAAGGGTTAGGTTACACTAAGCTAGACTTGGAGACTCTCATATCCTAACATCAGTACCTGTAGTGCAAAAATACCGTTATGTATTTCTACAAGAATTACCAGGTGTACCACTAGATCGGGAAATTGAATTTCCTATTGAGGTGATTCCCAAAATACAACCTATCTCCAAGGTACCATATCGAATGTCACCAAAAGAACTAAAGGAGTTAAAGAAGCAACTTGATGAGTTGTTAGCAAAGGGCTTCATTAGACCTAGAGTTGTTAGCGAAGGGTTTCATTGGACAAAGTACGTCACCTTGCGGTGCTCTAGTCCTTTTTGTCAAGAAAAAGGATGGATCGATGAGATTATGCATCGATTATCGTTGATTAAATAAGGTTACCATTAAGAACAAGTATCTACTTCTTAGGATCCATGATGTATTAGACCAATTGCGAGGATCAGTAATATATTCCAAGATCGAACTTAGATCCAAATATCATCAGTTGAAAATCAAAGAAGATATTCCCAAGTTTGTATTTAGTACTCGTTATGGACATTTTAAGTTTGTAGTTGTGCCATTTGGATTAACCAATGCATCAAGATATTTATGGACTTGATGAATCAAGTGTTCAAGAAATATCAAGATAAGTTTGCTATTGTATTTATTGATGACATACTTATCTACTCAAGATCTCAAGAAGAACATGCTTTACATCTACACACAGTCTTGCAGTTGTTACGAGAAAAGAAGTTATATGTGAAGTTCTCTAAATGCGAATTTTGGACAGATAATGTGATCTTCCTGGGACATGTAGTAAATAAAGATGGAATAACAGTAGATCCAAGATTGAAGCTATTCCAGACTGGCAACAATTGACAACTCCTACAAAAGTAAGAAGTTTTCTAGCACTGGCGGTAACTATAGGCGATTTGTAAAGGACATTTCGAAGATTTCATTACCGCTTGCGTGTTTAACTAAGAAGAATATACAATGTAAGTGGAAAGAAGCATACGAAAGGAGTTTTCACGAACTAAAGAAGAGACTCACGTGTGCATCAGTATTAGTGATACCACAAGAGAATGACGGGTTTACTATTTATAGTGATGTAGTGATGACTCAAAGTTTGGATTTGGATGTTTACTTATACAAAACAATTGGGTAGTAGCTTATTAATGATAGTGGAAGTCATATGAGCAAAATTTCCCAGTACATGACCTCGAATTAGCATGTTTACCTTGAAGATCTGGTAACACAATGTTTATGGAGCAAGGTGTGAAATCTATACGGATCATAAAAGCCTCAAGTATTTCTTTACGTGGAAAGAATTAAACATGAGGCAAAGGAGAATGTTGGAACCAGCTAAGGATTATGATTGTATGATCCTTTAACATCTTGGAAAAGAAAATACAGTTGCCAATGCTTTAACTTGAAAAGCATCCATACTGGAAAATAAAATGAAGGAGTTACGCCATGAAATTGAAAAATTCAATATAGAAATTCAAGATGAAGCTGAAGTCAACTTAGAATCATTTATAGTACAAACCAATATGATGATTCAGATTCTCAAAGGGCAATAGTTTGATCCTTTTGTTGAGAAAGTTAAAAAGGATTTAGAAATGGGAGAGGAATCTCCATATGACCTTTAGACACAAGGATTGTTGAGGTACAAAGATTGTATCTATGTATCTGAAAGGAGTAATTTGCAGGGGTTAGTCATGAAAGAAGCACATGCCATGCCTTACTGGTACACCCAGGATCTACAAAAATGTATTGTGACATCAAAAAGAGATTGCAAAATTTGTTGCTCGATGCCTTATTTGTCAACAAATAAAAATAGAGCATCAAAGGCCCTCAGAGACGTTGCAACCATTGGAAATCCTGGAAGGAATGGGATATGTTTACCATGGATTTTGTAAGTGGATTATCCCAAATGGTGAAAGCATTTGATGCTATATGGGTAATCATAGGCATACTTACAAAGTCAGCGCACTTCTTGCAAGTAAAAATGAACTTCAAAATGGAGCAACTGGCAGAATTGTACGTCATGAGACTACAATAAGTACCTGTATCTATAGTCTTAGATCATAACCTATGATTCCTATCTTGATTTTGGATGCATCAAGCTTTACGAGCTAGATTAAAGTTTGATGGCCAATCAGAACATACCATTTAGGCCTTTGAGGATATGCTTCATGCCATTACTTTAGAGTATCTACACAAATGGGATATGTATCTCCCTTTTGGTGGAATTCTCTTATAATAACAGCTATCTTTCCTCGATTCAAATAGCACCTTACAAAGCATCATACATGAGGAAATGTAGATCTCCCCGAATTGATGAAGGAAATGCTATTAGTAGTTGAACAAGTTAAAGTAGAAGCTCAAGGCGGCCTATGATCGACAAAGAGTTATGCCAACAAGTGACATTCTCTGCTAGAATTCGACGTTAGAGATCAAGCTTCCATTAGGATATCTTTAATCAAAAGATTATTAAGGTTTGGTAAACGAGGAAATTTAAACCACTATACGAGATACTAAGACAAATAGAAAAGGTGGCATATGAATTGCAATTACCACCTCACATACATAGAATCCACTCCGTATTCCATGTGTCGTCGTTACATAAGTACGTACCGACCCATCTCATGTCATAAGCCAAGTTCCCATCAAAGTAAGCCCAAATTTGACTTATGAAAAATGCCCGATAAAAATTTTAGAAAGTGAAACTAAGAGATTATGCAATAAAGAAGCTCCATTAGTGCACATTCTTTGGAAAAGTAAAGTACTAGAAGAAAAAACATGGGAACGGAAAGATGAGATGAGAAATCAATGCCCCGAGTTATTCATAGGTAATTTCAGGGATGGAATTTCTTTTAAGAAGAGTACAGTGTAAGATCTACAAATTTCCATTTCTTTTAATCCCAATTAAGGGTGTGCAAAAAAACCGGGACCGGTTGAACCGTCCGGAAACCGGACCGAATGGGCCAGTCCGGTCCGGGTTTTGGGGCCAAAATGACCGGTCTGGTCCGGTAGATCGGAAGAGCGTCCCAGGTTTTCTTTTGAAAACCCGGAAACCCGGTCAAAGACCAGTTGACCTTTTTTTTTTTAAATTGAAACCCAGTTTTCACTTTTCATAATACCCAAGAGGTAAGAATCAAAACTATTTCTTTTACATAGTCATTTGCACAAATGTCCATCTTATTTATAAGCCCCAATTATTTTATCTTTTTACAAAACTTTCAATGTGGGACAATAATTTAACTTAAAACTAAATATAAAGGACCAAGACAATTATTAATTTACCTCAAAGTCCACAAAATTTTCTTTATATAGTTACTTGCACAAAGACTCATCTTATTTATAAGCTCCAATCATATTGCTTTTTTACAAAATTTTAATGTGGGACAATTAAAAAGTTAAAGCAATACCACTAAATTTCTTTTTTAAGTTGAAATTTTTTGGCCAATAAACTTCTTTAAAAATCATCATTATTTTATTATTTTTTAAGCAATAGCCAAGAATAATTGTGTTAATATATAATATTACTAAAATTTGTAACATTGTAAGGATTTTGTTAAAGAAAATTGTTTGGATTTATAAAATGTTTATTGACTTTATTTAGGTTATATGCTATTATTATATAAAACATATATATTTATATATACATGTGGAGAATTGTGCTTATACATCTTCTCATTTATTTAAGTGGTTTTCTTATTGGTAAAAAGTGTAAAATGGATTTTCTTGCTTTTATTTTAAGTTGTAAGTGTTATTTATTTTTGACAATTACATCATTTTTGTAATATTTAATCCCCATAAATGTATAATAAAGTTGAAATTATCTATCTTTTGCCTTTTAAAAATATCAAAATTGTATCGTAAAATTGTTAAAATTATAAAATAGATATAATATTTACGATTTTTACATTTATTTTCCAATTTAAGATACATATTTCAAATATTTAATAATTTTAGATTTGTTAAAATAAAAAAATGAGAAACACAAGTAAATTTAGTACTTCTACCTTACGGATGCATGTTAATACTTTTGTTGCACATAAAGCCCTTCTATTTGTTTGTTCTAAACTTTGTTTATATGTGTTTTTACGTTACTAAGTCTACAGAAAATTTTTTTCACAAACCCGAAAAAGCCCAAAAAAACCGAATTCATTACCTGAGCCAGAGCCGGGACAGAAACCGTTTGGGCTTGCCATTTTTGAGACCGGGACTGGGACCAAACCGAAGATGTTTGGTCCAGTCTTGGTCCTTCAAAAACCCAAGACCGAAACCCATTTGCACAGCCCTAATTCCAATAATTATTTTAGAATTTAGGAAAAATATGGGTGAAATTCAATAAACTTAATTTATTTGGATATTCAGGAAGCAATAAAGACTTCCCTTTTAATAATGACCTCTCTTTCGAATTCAGTATTATATAGAATATAATATTGTTAACTTAACCTCAATATAATTATGGTAAAGCACACAAACCATGGTATAATATTTTAATCAACAATTAAATAAATTAATACACCCAGGACACTTGTCCCTTTTAGATTTTTCAGGAAAAAGACACTTGTCATTTTGAGAGGTTGCTTTTGCTTAAACAGGTGGCAATAAAATCCCTCTCTTCTCTACCAATGTAATTACACCATAATTCAAAGCAATTAGGGGCAGCTATGGCAGAATTTGGGGTTAAGAAAAGACATTGATTGTTTTCTTCTACTTTAGAAGCTTTCTCATTTAGATTTTCCATAAATAAGCTATAAACATCCCTTTTTGAGTTTTAAAAAGCATTACAAACCAGTATAAGATCAGAATCCAAAAAGGGCAAAACACTTTTGAAGAATTATTGAAATTTAAAGGCAATAATTGAAGAATGAGGTAAAGACATTAAAGGTCTTAAGTTTTAAAGCATAAGTTCAAAATTATCGTAACACTGTAAAGGTATAGAAACCTTCCCAATAAACCGCCTTCATAAGTTTTAGCATTAAATGATTTTGCTCTATGTTTTTGGGTAGGTTTCAAAGGATAATTGCTAAGACCAGTAAGTAAATAGATTGTCCTCATGTTAATAAGTTCATTCATGCATTCTTTGATTTTTTGCATGATAACTCTGATTATACATAAGATATTTTCATAAGTTTTAGTTATTTTTTTAATGATGGATGTTCCTCCAATTTTAGGTTAGTAAGAATTTCGGTTTATCCCTTGCCTTAATCATCTGATGATTCGAGAGATGGGGACTTGAGTATTCAGTTAAGTCCTCCAATAAGGATCAATTGGGAAATATGATGGATCCAAACGTTTAAATTATAAGTTTTGGCCAGTTAGCCAATTATTGTTATTGTGATATTTTTGTGGTTGTCTTATGATTGTTTATTGCCACTGAGGTTGAATAATAGCCTCAAGAACTCTCAATCATAAGAATCCCAAAAGGAATTAGCCTTCAAAGTCTTAAAAGAGTCAAAGTTATAAAGTTCTCAAAGATCATAAGTTCATTAGTTCATGGCACTTGAAAAGATTTAAAGTGCAACATATTTCATTTATTTCACTTATTGGTTTAAGCACAATCTTGTGGTTACTAAGTTTTCCCAAACTTACCCCACCATTTAGTACCATGTATATGATCAAGCGTAACTACTTTGAGGTAACAAGAAATGGATGGATGTTCACCGATAACGGCACTCAAGCATGGCGTGTGGCAGAGACCATTGTGTGGGGGTTGTATGAAGAGTGTAATGCCTGAGTTTTAAATACCCGAGATGTTAATATTTTTCCTTCTACTTAAAATGAAGAGCGGATATAGAGTGGAAAATAACTTGATTTAATATTAATAATATAAAAGATAATTTGGTAGTGATAATTCAAACTGTTCCAAACAAAATCGAAAGTTTTCAGAGTACTTAAACAAAGTTAGTATTATTCAAAATAAAGCTAATATATTTTCTAGTGCCACCATTGCTCAACGTGTTTCCTTTGGCTTCACATCTGCAAAATATTAATTTGAAATGAATGATTATTTCTACTCAATAGGCTCAGTGCAATATTAACCAATTTATGCCACAAAGACACACATAAACATGCAATTCACAGCTCATAAGTCTCAAGTAGTCTTTACTCAAAAACAAGTATCAGATGGTAAATACAGATTTATGACTCTCGTCTCATGCCCTAAGGCATATAAAATATCAGTGTATAGTAACATCACAGCATGCATGCAAAAATCTATGCATAGCGGTAAAGTATATGCAAAAGTCACAACTCATCTTGTATCATATGTAAAGCAATTAAGCTCATGCATACAATATATAAGAACATAAATCACACCTCTATGTGCACATTCATAGCGGGATTTTCTATAGAGTACAAAATGCTTAAACTGCTCCCAATCAGCAGTGGATCCTGCCCATTTCAGCGTACACAATTCCAAACCTCAAAAAAAAAAAAATTCAAGCCCACCCTAAAAATCAAAACCCCCCTTTCACCTCCCCTAGGATTCAGATTTCAAAGTCCCCCAAATCTCAAAGCCCAACGTCGCCACCCCCTCCATCAGTTGTCTTCCACTTACCTCTCCTCACCGCCGACCGTCAGCCGCTCAAGAAAAAGGGGTGCGCACATGACACAACATTTCATCTTAAATGGATTACTTACGTGAAGACTTGCCATTGCCCCGAAGAATCTTGGCGATTCAATTCTTTTTTTTTTTCCTCTTTCTTTTTCTGAAGAAAAATCATTTTTTTCAACTCTCTCTCAACCTCCATTAAGCTAGATATATTTGTATTTATATATACATACATGACATAACATTTCAAGATTTTTCGGAGGTTAATTGATTAGAAATCAAAGATCTAGAGTGGATATAGAATTGTCAATTTCACCAGAAATGGGTGAAGTGGGTTTGGATTATAATTTATAGTTTCTCAATTTAAGTTTTTATTTGTATGTAAATTGGCTAAGATTGCTGAATTTTTCTTTGGTGTTGATATTAGGTTTCTAGGTTTCTTGTATTTTCATTATTTTCTAAGTTTTTAGATTTTTTTAATTGCCTAATTAATGTTTGGTCCCCTTTTCTGGGTTGAAAATGATAACTAATTTTTGGGTTGTTTTGATGGCCATGGAAAAAGAAATAATGCATCGTGAGAAATCAAATGCTGGACCTGTTTTAGAAGAATTTATACCATTAAAGAAATATGATAAAGTTGATGAAACAGAAAAGTTCAAAGTTAGTGCAGAAAATAACATTAACAGCAGAGATAAAATGAATTGGATGAGGTAGGTGGAGGATGACCAGTGGAGGGGATGGCCACGCTGGGTTTTGAGATTTGAGGGGTTTGAAATCTAAATTGTAGGGGACCTGAAAGGGGGTTTTGATTTTTGGGGTGGGCCTGAAATTTTTTGAGGTTAGATTTTGTGTGTTGGCTGAAATGGTGGGATCCAATGCTGATTGGGATCAATTTAAGCACTTTGGACTTTATAGAAAATTCCCATTCATAGCACAACTAATTAATATCAACATTATTTTTGGAAAATATCTTTAGAAAAGAGTCTACTCTAAGTTAAGCTAATGGGCAAAAGCCAACTCACTTTGTTCTTCACCCCTCATCTGTAAAAGAATACAAAATTCCAGTTAATATTTTAGATAAATGAGTTACTTTATAAAAGGGAAATATCTTTAAAACTAGTTTAAAATAAAATAATTATATGTAACGTCTGAGAGTGTAGTGCTTAATGTGGCTAATATCCAAAAGTTATAAAAAACTAGAAAATCAAAGAGTAAAAAAATTTGGCATAAATATAAATGAATTTATTTAAACTCTTCTAAAATTCCTTAAAAATTCAATAAATCCAAAAAGTTAGAATTTAAATGACTAAAGTCATTAAATCCCATATTTAATGGAAATTAGAGCTTGAATCTAAAATAAACATAAGCGAATTTAAGGTTTTAAATAAATAAAGTCTAAACTTAAACTAAAAATTAAGATCTTATTAATTTTCAAATCTAATTTGAAAGAATTCCAAAATAAGAGACTAAATTAATTGAAAAGAAATGTTTACAGGCTAAGATAAATTATAGTACAAGTGGACTTAATCGAAATAAAAACAGACTTCAAAAGTTAGGAATACCAATATTGGACAGTGAAGCACTAACTTGAATAAATCATGAAGATAAAGGCTTAATTAAAAGTATATAAAACAGTATAGGGCTAAATTACACGTTTCTGAAAACTTAATAAAGAAATTTTAAAATTGTGTTACCCACTCCTATCCCCAAAAATTTTAGATTTCAGCAAAGAGGTTTGGATAAAGAGAGAGAGGGAGTTGCGTGTGCCGAAAATTCTGACAAGTCCAGCGGGAATTCTACCACCGAGGTGGAGACTTTGAGTATCCACACATGTACAAGAGAACTTAGAGACTGAGCTCGTGGTTTTGGGTGATGAAAGTTGAGTTCGACCAGTGGTGGCGGCCAATTTCAGCCACGACCAAGGGCGTAGCCAACACGCCAATCTACCCCTAGCCGAATTATATTCTCCCCTAACCTAAACATATAAAAAAAAAAAAAAAAAAATTCCTTTAAGGCTCAGCCCGATTTGGGCCGAACCGCGGACCGGGGAAGACCCCCTTTGGATCCGCCTCTGGCCACGACTAGAGCTCCTCAACTTGAATTTCTGAGGAATAATAGTGTAAAAACGAAGTTAAAGTATGGGGTTACACTCCTAGTTGTACTATTTGTGGAAAGAGTGAATTTTTCTGGTGTAAATATGGTGGTGGTGATGTATGGCAGTGGTGGCTGGCAGTCGAGGGGGTGCATGATGGGGATTATATGGGCATTTTGAAGCTATATAGATGTTCTTCCCTTTCCTTTTGGTCACTGCGTGTGTGGATGTATGCATAAGTGTTGAGATGTAAGAAAATGCTTTATTTGTGCACAACCATGGTGTATGTATGTATTAAATATAAATTTTCCATGAAAATTATGTTGAATAAATGGGATGAATTTGCAAGGTGCAATTTTTGTTGAATGCAACCATGTGTGTATGTATGAGATTAAATTGTTAAAAAAAGGAATTTCACTTGCTTAGTCATGTATGTGTATGCTTTGAATTGAAGTGTAAAGATAAATATTTCCTTTACGTTTAAATGATGAAGATGATGGTGATTAATTTGTGGCGTTCAACAAAAAATGGAGATGAAAGTGATATAGTAGGAAAGAGCATAATTAGTTTACCTATGAAATTTTGCTAGGGTTGCCAAATGAGAAAGATTGAAGAACATGGCATTTATACACTATTAGGGGATGAGAAATTATTTGAAAAATCTAGGAAATTCTTGCTTGAGGCTAAAATGTAATTGCTTGAGGCCAAATTTTCCTACCTTGAGTCCAAGAGTTCTCTTGTATGGGCTATAGCAGGTAAAAGCTTTCATGTGTTAAAGTTTTCCCAACAAATAAAATAAAACAAAATAAATAATTAAGTTATTTTTAAATGCTTTAAATGGTTAAGTTAAATGACTAAAATAATTCAGCATAATTATAGTTATACTAATAATTCATTTAAATAGTTAATTAAAAGATGATTAGATAAATAAATAAATAAATGAATGAATTCTTACAAGATAATTTTATAATTAAATTAGATTAACGGATCAAAATTCAAAGAAATTGGTAGCGACACGACTTAAGAATTTAAAATTTAAAAATTTATAGTATTAAATTTTGGGTCACCACGAAGAGTTTGTTGGCATAAACTACTACGTACGGACTTGATATGAAATTGGCATCTTTTGTACTATCACCAGGAATTTTTTGTGGCTTTCCACTTTTCAACCACTTATCTTAAAACATATGCTGAATATGTAATGGGAATAGGCCTTAACTACTAGTTCTATTGTGATCAAGACTCTTTTGTAGCCTTAAAATTAACTATGATGTTATGTAGCCTACCTTCTCAAGAAGGCCCTTTTGATATTAATAAATGGCCTTTATTAACAATTTAATCTTGTGCTTGACATGGAATGAACCATTTCATGAATTAATTAATATGAAACTCTTCACTTCTGGACTTTAAAAATGAACTAGACAGTACCTTAATTGGGTATTGGAGTTCTGAAAGGTATTTATCCCTTCCTATTTGCCTGACGAGGATGATTTCCTTTTAATACATTTAATCGTTAAATTTTACAATTTAATAACATATCCAAAATGTCCTTCACATTAACATATGAACTAGGGCACTTACGAGAAACTATTTGGACTTGTGATTTAATCATGTAAAACATGGATCAAAAACGGCCCTGGGACAAACTATCAAACCCAACTGACTAAAACTGACTTTAATTAAACACGTATTGGATCCTCATACATGATATTGAGTTTGGACAATAGAATTATTTGGGATGATATTTCAAATGTGAGCCTTGGGCCAAAGTATATGGATTTGGGCCTTAAGTGAAGAGCGTTACATACTCAATTGTCATTTTTTCTAAAAATATTGTTACAAATCTAATGATGAAGGATCAAACTCATACCTACAAGTTAAAAATATATCACGATTATCGCGTGTTTTCATTTAAAAATATTTATTAACCACATATACTTGAATAACTGAGTTAATAATGACCAACCAGTTGAACCAGAAACTCATTAACCTAATAGAGTTACTAGGTCAATACTAAAATTTATAGTCGAGTTTCCATGTAACTGTTGCTACGACTTCATCGTGTGCAAGGGATTGCAATAAAAAAATAATTTTCTAAATCAAACCTATTCGATTTGCTTCTTCAAATCAAATATTATCCCCAAATCCTAACACACACACACACATACATATACAAAATGGATTTATGTCCTTGACTAAAAATGCTAATGCAAATTATTGATAAAAATGTAAATGAAACAATTATACTACAAATATTGTATTTAAACATGTTTTCAAAATTTATATCAATTAATTAAAATAAGTCACATATTTTAGTGTTCAAATGAAGTTGTTTACTTGAGTTATTGCTTTATATGTATCCTAATTTCATTCTCACTCTACAACTATTATTATATTTCAATTCCAATTATTATTAGTACATTTTACTTTAATGTTAGTGGTTCATTCTGTGTGTCGAACGGATGCTACTGATCTGAATTGCTACTCGGATGACATAGGTGTTGAAAAATATAATATAGAAAGAATTGATGTTAAGATTTTAGACTTGATGAAGTTATATAATTTAGAAGAAGATTACAGTAATGTGCAACTTAGATATTTATACTATTACTTTGAACTTTGTTAAATTACGATGATCCGTCTAAAGTCGATAAAAAACGACAATATACAAAGAATCAAGAACGGTAGAGCATGACTTATGAGTTCAATTAAATGTCTTCAATTGTTGGGATTCAACTTTTTTATATCAATTAGGTCATCCCTAATCTTCGTACTGTATCTTACAACACTAGTACTTTAAAATACAATACAACATACTCTATTTTAAAAATCTTCTCCAACCCACATACTCTCTATTTTCTCTATAATCATTTTTTTCTATTTTTCTTTAATATCCAACCAGTAGCATATTATAAAAAATATTAATAACTGAGTGCAATTAAAGAAACATTTCATGTGACTTTCATTGAAGCAATACATTCATTTAGACATTAGATTACAAGGCACATACAATAATAGAAGTTGCACACAAGCGGGAAAAAAAATAAAATATAGCAAGGTAACCACAAATGATAAAGGTACGACAAATGATAAGCGCATATAGCCAATTAAAGATTAAGAATTTGAATTACTGTACTCCTCACACAGATGGTCAATGAGGGCATTTCAAAGTACATAGTGTGATGTCTTATCTTTGTTTTTTGGATTATGTGCCAAGAATTCTTGAAACCAAACATATTCATCTCATGCCATTTCAACTCTTGGGATGGGTACTTCTGGATGATTTGTGATTGGTGCCTCTACATCCCGCTCATCTTCAATAATCATGTTATGCATTATAATGCATGTAGTCATAATATCAAGCATCACGCGCTTTCTCCAGATGGGCGCTGGTCTAGAGATTATTCCCCATTTTGATTAAAGAACACCAAAGGTTTGCTCTACATCCTTTTATAGAGCTTTCCTAACTAGCGGCAAAGTATTTCTTTTTTGGAATTTGTGGGTCGTTAATTGTCTGCACTAGCATGGCCCATTTAGGATATATACCATGATGTAGTATCCCATGGTAAATTTTTTTCCTTCTATGACGTAGTTAGTAGTAGGTGCTATTCCAGTGGCAAGGTTAGAAAATAGATGAGACCCTACCAACACATTAATATCGTTGTTCAAACCTGGCATGGCAAAATATGCATGCCAAATTCAAAAGTCGCAATCAGCCACGACTTCCAAAATGATTGTTGGACTTCCAGTATCTCTGGCATAAGCTCCTACCCAACCCGTTGGGCAATTTTTCCACTTCCGGTGCATACAATCGAGGCTATCTAACATTCTAGGAAATCCACGTTGTCTTCCGAGGTGGAGAAACTTTACAATGTCTTGTTCGTCTGGAGATCGAAGATACAAATCACCACAAAGCTCCACTACAGCCTGACATAACCTCTTTAAACTTTCCATCACAGTGGATTCACCAATCTTATGGTACTCATCCATTACATCTGCAATCACACTGTATGCAAGGATCCCCATCACAGCAGTTATCTTTTGGTAAATAGATAGCTTGGGTCAGCCCAGCACGTCAACTTTTTGTATAAAGTAATTGTCATGTGATTGAATAGCCTCCGTAATTCATAAGAATAAGCTATATGACATCTGAAAGAGCAACTTGAGCAACACCTAATTGTACAATGGCGTCTCTAGAAAATAGTCTTTGTATAAACGTTGGCCGGTGGCTTCTCAGCCATGATTGTAGACCATATACCCAGGAATTGAGCCCCCACATTGTGGGTTTTTAAGTTGTTGAGAGTATTGGGAGATGATATAAGCATTGGCTTGGAGTTACCAAAAAAGTATCTACTGGTCTTTATCGATGTGTCCAATCTATTGCATAAAATGGCACCAAAGTCTTTGTCACCATAAGAGGAGGACGATATGGCATTAAAAGCTATTTTCAAGGATCTCCCTCCGATCTAAACTTATCTTCGATCTCACACTAATGTAATCCTAGTGCATTTGCCTATCCACTAGCCATTTCAAATAGGAATTTCAAGGAAGCTACTAGGAATCCAAGAAGATAAGGTGTGTAATTTTCATCGTCGGGTCAGATTTGTTTTATTTTGGACGTTAGATCGGAGATCCTGTCAAACCAATTCCCAATCTAATCTATGTTAGATATATAACACGTTGTATGATAAGTTTTCTTTAAATATAGACTGTTGGATTATATTTCACATCTCTATATTCATCAATCCCAGTTCTTGTAGCATCTATATTGATGCCATTGGGAATCCAATAAGATAAGGTGTATAATCTGCATCGTCAGGTCACATTACATTTAATTATGAGTGTTGGATCAAATATTCTATCAAACCTAATCGAATCAAATCTATGTCAGATATATAACAGACCATCAGGTTAGTTTTCATATCCTCCTATTCATAAAGCTGGTAATTTAACTGTTACCATCAGATCAAAGTACTTATCTCGATACTCATATGCTATTAGTACTTTAAACCCTGGCCGTCAGATCAGATCTCGATTAATGTAGGTCATTGGATTAGATTTCTTATCTGATCTATTGTGTCTATAAATTATACCATTGTGATACAATATCACATACACTTCTACAAAATCTAAAGTTCCCTTTATTTCTCTACAATATCACAAAGCTACGTACTAGTTCTCTGTATCATCATAAATAGAATACTATTGCTCAATAGTACCCTAAATAATTTCGTCCATTCTATTTCTACACTTGAAAAATTAACTTTCCAGCATGAGTTCCCATGGACACAGTTCTAATTTCTCAGTCAACGAGGACAAAATGTTAACTATTGCTTATCTTGATGTCTCTCGAAGCTTTATAATAATTGTTATTAACCAGTCTGAGCAATGAATATGGTCATGGGTCCTGGTTGTGTACAATGAACTTTGGGATGGTCTGCCACCATAACCACAATCGTGGAAAGCCCTACAATCTCGGTGGACAACCATAAAAAACATTGTCGCCAAGTTTGGTCCGTTCACGCGACTGAACTTCAGAACCAAAGCAGTATATCTGAAATGGACATTTAAAGGAAACTTATTCACATAGTTTTCCACACCCTTTTCTTTTAACGTCAAAATAATATGCACTCTCTGTTTGCTATGCCCTTGATAGAAAGCAATTTTTGTTTGACCATCTTTGGCCCCAACCAAAAGATAATAGGAAATTTATGTCTGATGTTAATGCCCCCTACCTGCCTTTGAACCAAGTTGAGGAAATTTCCCATCTTCCCAACACGACTACTCTCGTACCCTAAATTCTTCAACACCAAATTCACCAAGCCTATCTGGGTTTTCTTTAAACTTGGATTCTAACAATTCTGGGCGGCTTCAAAATGACTAATGGGGTGAAAAAGGCCAAAGCTAAAAGAAATGCTGCAGAAGAGCACTCAAAGGTTGTTAATGTTGTGGACAAGTGTAGTGATAAAACAACAAGTTTCATTGACTGGGTTGAGGTCCAACGGTAACAACTCATCAAAATCGTGCAAGAAAGGAATGTTTTGATGCCTGAGAGAGAAGACACCAAGATACTATGGATCTACTCAGTATAGTTGATGAAGCAGTCCTTCCATACTTAATTCAGACATAAGAGCGCATTTTGTAGAAAAAGATGTTGACGGTGATAGCTCTCAAGTCGGTAGTAGTGCATTTGGCCAATTCTTTGGCAGAACTTCTCCGTCTGGTTCTGTAGCGACCGAGAAATTTTGAACAAAAGTAAATTTTTTTTTTTTGTAAGCGTGTCACTCTGTCTCACTTAAAATCTTTTCATTTAGTCGCCTTCGTCTAGTCATTCCCTTGGGAAAATGTAAGCAAATTATTCAAGTTACGAGAATATAATTTTCCTTTCTAGTTAAAGTTTAAGAGTTCAAAACTTTGTTTAGTCCTACTTTTCAAATAAATTATTTTAATTCAAGATTTTCCTTTGAAGCTGAGTTCAAACCGAATTCAATTTCTTTGAGCCAAATACATTGTCATGGTTCAAATTCTTTTGAGCACAATCTCGATATTTTACAAACTTGAATCCAAACACTAAAATTCGAGTCGGTTTTATTTTATAAGATCATTTGTCTTTAAAGTCTATGTGAATCGATTCAAGCCTAAACAAGTATTTTTCATATGTTCAAGCCACTATCTACGATTTTTGCATAATTCGTTTCAAGCAAATCCTTTACACAACCCAATGATTATTCATCTTCAATGAAATTTATTTGGAACGTTCCAAACCATTCAAGTTCCAGCAGTTATAATCCCCAATCATTCAATCTGCCATTAACACCAGGTGATTATGGAGAAAGCGTTCATTGATTTTGGGAATTTCAAGAGCCAATTTTTCATCCATAAAAGCAAGTAACATTTATACAAAGAAAATTCACAGAAACACTTCCATTCCAAGGAGTTTTAAACTCAGGTATTCCTCAAGTTTCTTCGAAGAAAAGGTTTTCAACTTCTAATTTCTTTCATCATTTTTTTTTTTTCTGTACAAGAGTTCCAACTAGATTTGTCTTCCACATATATGGCCGGTTGAACCTCCAAGCAACACCACCATCACAATGACCTTCATCTGCACTTACCAACAAATATACCACTTCTTTCAAGCCCAATATAACATCAACATAGATCCTAAAATTCAGAAACGAAGAAAGACAATAGGCAACCCGAGACCCGACCTCTTCACACGACCCTTCATTGAAACTTCACAAAATCACCAAAAGTTCAACAAGAATCCGAAGCCAATAGATTACCTTGTATGTTGAACCCAAGAATTTGGGCCGGAAACTGAAGAAACTCGCCGGAAACTCCAAAAAAATCAGCCATAACTGAACCTGTTTTCTCTCCATTTCTTCGAACCAGTGTGTCATCTTCTTCCCCTAGTCGACTCCATCTGTGTTCCAATAGATAAAGATCAAAGCTATGGCTTGAATTCCTATCATACACTTGGCTGAAACACCTTGAAAACCGCCGGAAATCTTCAAAGTCTCAAACCCACACCAAAGACTCGGCCCTTGTTTTTCTCCTGCAGAATGTTGGGTCAATTTGGGGTGGGATTACATTGTTAATTTTATTAGTGGGTAGAAATTGTTGGAGGGTCTTCAGAGTTTGTTTATCATTATCTTCGTCCAAAATGTTTACAAAGATAAACTCCTCATCCTTTTACTCTTGGTTTAATTCAAGTCAGCCCTCAGAAAATCCAGCCTTATAATCCCAGCCCGTAATTTTTCCGAATATTTCAACTCAGTCCCCATACTTTTCAAATTCAATTATTTCAGATTTTCTAAATTAGTCCTTATGTTTTATTTTTAGTAGAAACTATTAAATTTCTAAGTTTCTAATTAAGTTAAACTTTTCTTGTGACTAGACGAGGTGCCCGGATATTTAGAAGTTTGATTTCCTCTCCACATTAAGCTCAAACTCAACAAGCAAGGTAGACACTATTTTCTAAAATAAGTGATTTCTAAAGATTGCGTTTTTATTTGATTTATATTATGCTTGTACATGTAAATATGTGATATTGTAATCACATGCTTTATGCATTGTGTTAATGAATGTTGTACGCCTACTTAAGATCAGAGTTGGGAACTTGCATTTATTATAAGATACTTGTTCTCAAGAAGTAATGTTATAAAGATCATATCAAACCAGACCATTGCATGTTTATCTGTGCCTACATGATATAAATTAATTGATGCGCTGAGTCTACTGAGTATTATTTATAATACTTGCATTTTCTTTAAAAATGATTTTTCAGGTTTTGGAGCCTGCGGCAGGGTGACAAGTGGCAAAAACGAGAATAATTAATGATTTACTTGAAATTCAGACGGAATTATGTTTATTATTATTATTTGGAACTCGTTCACGAATATTTAACAGGATATTTATTTTGAACTACATGTTATTCCGTTGAAATAAACTAAAGTCTTCTGCTAAATGAAACTTTAAATTATTTTTCCGCGACATTTATTATTAAAAAGAAATGTTTAACGTTTCAAATTTCGGGGTGTTACAGGTTCGGACCTCCCCAACTAATAGTGGTTAGTTACTTACACATTTATTTATTTCTTTTTATTATTTGCTTCAGCTTGCTTTATTTATTCAATGCATAGTTTGAGTTTTGTTTACTTTTGGATGTTTGTTGTATGCTACAATGTCTTAGGTTGTTTCCAGTGTACTAGTTGGCTAAAATGTTTTATATAATGTATCTTCTTTGTGTTTGAGCCCTTGCAAATTAATTTCCTTCATTTTATGAAAAATAATGCATTGCCAAGAACCAAATTAGGCAAAATAATTTAGATTAAATAAATAATAATTGTTTGAGAATAACACAAAATTAAAATGATGAAACCAACACAAAGACTAAAAAATAACAAAAAAAAGTACACATGTGACATTAAGATGCATTAAACAAAATAAAAGCGCGGAAAGAAAATAACAAAAGCATAAAACAATAAAATTTTAAAAAAATACCTAAAATGGTATTTTTGTAAAAAGATGGAAATACAATATCTTGTGGCATGCTGTTTTACGGCCGGTTAGGCCCAAAACCTTGCGCCAAAATACTCCATTTTGGCACAAGGTTGGGCATGCCCTTATGGTGAATTGAAAGGTTTGTGCACTTGTTCGTATGATAGAAAGTCCCGAGAAAAGGCCATTCCTTTATAGCCTGGCACGTTGTCCGAATAGGCTGTGATGGGGGTGACTGTGACAAAACATTTTGAAGAATTAATTGGTCTAAAAAAATTTAAAACAAAATGATTGATTGGTAGGAGACCATAAGATCCTTCACATCTATATTTTCTATAAGCTATTTCTCTTTTTTTTTAATTATTATTTCAATCAATAAAAGTAATAGTTGTTTTTTTTAAACATACATTTTTATAATTCTTGATAACCATTATATTCCTATTATTATTTTCCACTATTGATATAAAGCAATGAATATTTTGTTATTTTGTCATGGGTTCAAGGGATGTTTGTACATATTTCTTTAATATTTAGATTGCTAAAGATCACAGGTACTATAACCTGTTCATTATATGGCATTTTTTCAATGGTCTTATATTTCAATTATCTAACTGTAAATTGTAGGATATGAATTCGTTCCATAATGCCAGTTTGAAATTCGACTAATAATTTCCTGATCTTATTGGAGGCTGCACATAGTGAGGAGTCAAATTCTATAATGGAGATTCATAATGTTGGATTCCATTAAGCAAGAAATTCTGATATCAATTTTCTTTGTTCAGTGCACTTATTACCAATGAAATGTTTTTTAATTGCTTCTTCTAATTGCATACATGAAGCACCTATATGTACTCTTTTTTCGAACGGAGTCTCATAAATAAAATTTCACGTCTTAATCTTCCTTACATTAACATATGTAATGTGAGTCTCCATACATGAGTTGACACGTGCTCTTTGAAACAATTAAAAAACAAAATAGAGAATCAGCTGCATACTACTAGTCAGTGTATGATGCAAATAACTGAATACAAGTCGTGTTTTTAGTTTCTTTACGACATCAAGCCTAATAGTCACAATTGCACTATATTTTATGTATAAAATTTCTCTAGAAGGGTGAAAATCTAGTTTATATTACAATAATCTTCAGGATTATTGGTGAAATTTTAAAGATCATGCTTCTTATGACAACAACTGTAGCGACCCGGAAATTTTTAGAAAAATTAATTTTATTAAATAATTTCGCGTCGCTATAATTTCACCAAACTTTAAAGTTGCTTAAGTTCGCGCTCGTCTAGTCAAATATTCGGAGACTTAATTAAATTTTTATACTAAATAAATTGTTTTCTAAAAAACTCCAAAATCTTTGTATCAAACGAATTTTATTTCAACTATTTTGATCCTAGCTCGACTTGTTTTACCCGTAGTTATTATTATTCCGTAATCCATTCAACTTTGATTACCAATACACATGAAAGTTCTATGCACTTAAGAGACCAAGTCCCGGTCGAACTAGGAAATTATAACTAAAACATATAAACAGCCCTAATCATACATCTTTGCATACACATATACACGTAAATTTTCAGCAAGTCACTAACTCACTGGGCGCATTCTCGAGCCGGGAATCATGGTATTCACCTCTATTCTTCCCTTCCCATATGCCCGCATACACACTTGATTTAAACATACACAAACAGCATCATCATCGCCGGTTCTGCCTCACACCGTCAGGCATTGACCCAGTTGCCGGCAGCCGCGCTATCCACCAGATTCCCTTGCCCAGTAAATAGATACACTGCACATACATATACATACACTACCCACGGCAACATCACCGTAACCTTCTCTGCCCCAAGCCACAGCCTCTGCCACTCCCTCTCGATCCCCTAAGTCACGACTGAGATTTCAAGCCCAAAACGTCGCCCCTGCCAGCCCCACTAGCAACCCAATCCACCACCGTTCCCGCGGCCACACCAAGCCCAGCCCCGACCGGCGACCCCAGCGCTCGCTGGAGCCCACGCTCTGCCCTTGGCGCGCGAACCCTAGCCGAGACCCCCAAATCTTATGCCCAAACCGTCTCGGCCAGTAGCTTTCCTCTCGGCCGGCTGAGTCCTCGACCGAGCTTCACTGTCACGCACTTAAAGCTTAGACCCATATCACCTGCTCTTCAAAACCAACAAACAACCGAACCAACCCAGACACCCGCACTCACTCTTGGCCAGAAACCCCCTATCGCCAGCGCCAATCGCGCCGAGAAGCAGCCTCGCACCTTCGCTATCGGCCAAAAAAAAAAAAAAACCCCATACCCAATCCCGAGACCAAGACTTTGGCTAGTCTTGACCGAGCCCAGACCCAGCCACCCTCTTTCATCTCTCGCTGAAGTTCTACCGCCGGTATCAGCCTCGGCCGGCGCAAGCAGCACACACGCACGCACCACCATTTCTTTGCTTGTGAATTCGGATCGGGTCAGGGAGAAGATTGAGAGATTGAGAGATTGGGAGATATACTTGTCTATTTTGCACCCAAAATCCCTGAGTCCGGTTTCGAGTCTTTTCAGTCTTTGAAATTTTACTGACTTCAAAGCAGCTTAAAACTATCTCCTAGGGTATCTTTTAACCCAAGACAATTACAGTGTCTAATTTCGGCCCCTAGATTTTGAGTATATGTTAAGTTGGTCCCAAGAGTTT
>CAVNYN010253691.1:0-20663 GCA_963692815.1 Nyctanthes arbor-tristis
GTAGAACTCATCAATTTTTTTTTTTTTTTAAATTAGTTTTTATTTTTATACAAGGAGAGATAGTAGAGAGGAGGAGTTTGCACCCAAAAAAAAAAAAAAGAAAAAGACAAAGAAGAAATAGGAAAGAAAGTAAAGGGGAGGAAAATTCGTGGAGGGGCACGTGGGGTTAAGGATGGCAAAGTGGCTCGATGAGTCGAACTCGGCTTGACGGGGTGTGCACCAATGAAAGATAATCGAAGTCGGCTCGCTGAGTCGAACTCAGGCAAGAATTATTAATTTGGCCGTTGTAGTGCACTAAAAAAAAATTAATAATATCCCACCATAAAGGCGTTAGGCGATAATTTCACCATACGTTTGATGGGTAATTGTGACTAAATATGATTGTCCAATAAAAAATATGAAACCAAACAGGGGAAAAAATCAAAACAGAAGAAAAGGTCCCATGTGTTGCCTTTAATTTTAATTGCTTGCTTTGCTTTTAGAACAGCATTTTAAATCTATAAAGGAAAAGCGGTTCAATTATGATGTTTCGGGGGAAAAAGAAACTATGTCGGTGCGGATTTAGAATCAACCCCATAAATTGAAAGGAAAATAGACATTACAACTTTTTTTTCGATTATATTCTAGGAGTCGGCACAGATTGGTTTGGGCAGTATGTGATCCAATTCAAACCACTGAAATTTCTAATCTGAACCACTTTTTTTATTTGGATAGGTTTGAAACAACGGTTTAACGATAAAAAAATAGTATCAAAGAACTTAAATCGTAAATACTACTGGAATATATATCACATTGGAAAATAATTACTTGAATCTCACATGTTCCGTTTAACAACTTAATTTTACAAAATTTTATACAATGATTATGAAAGAAAGAACATATATATAACCTCTCACAATGATGTTTGAAAAGAAAGTAGATTTGAGAGTTCAAGACAAGTTTTTTTTTTTTTTTTTTTTTTGAGAGAAAAATTTCAAGTTATTTTCACTTAAATGAGTCAACTTTTGGAATTGGGAAACATATTTTATCGAATTAATCAGCGGCAATTAATTTGGAACTGTACAATTAATTGTCATGAGTCATTTTAATTGTGTTCTATCAATGAAAATGAAGTTTACAAATAGAGGACTCCTTCCCTCCCACTAAGATAAGCATGCTTTAATCTTTACTTGAATTAAGGAAAACTCAATTAATACTATTAGACATTATATATATATATATTTTTTTTTTGAAAACCGAATTTTAGTGATAGAAAATGAGCAACAAGACGCGTCCCATGAGCCACACGGGACAAGACGGACACGACATGACAATAACTAACACATGAAACAAGCAGACAAAATAAATGACAAACACAACTAAGGACCATAAATTCAAGAACATTTTACCAATATATTCTTTAATTTACTACTTTATCTCACTTTAAAAGCTTTATTTTTATGATAACCATGCATATTAAATAGAGGTATATAAGTGAACTAACATTTTAACTATATATGAATAAAGAAAGTGGCCTATAATTTGGGACAGATGAAAAACGAATACAAGTCTATCTTAATAGGACGGTGGAGCAATTTTTTATTGAGATGGAATAAACCCAACTAATTTATGCTTCTACGGATGGTTCGAACTGTCGGTTGGATGTTTAAGTTTCAAATAGAAGATTTTGAGTTCAAACCATGATATCCCTCTCCTATCTTCCCCTTGTGTATAATAAAGAATAAAAATAGAGTAATGATTAATTTTCCTATTAGTTGACCAATTATATATTAACAGGGCGGGCAAAAATGTTAATTAAGGCATTTGAATTGTTTAAGATTTAGATTTTTTACTAGGAAAACTATCAATTTGTGAACTAATAGGAAGGTGTAGCATTGCTCAAAAAATTATATATGCTTTTAGCCCGTTAGTATTTGTTTATAAATAAACTACAAGAGGTTCAATTAGGTTTAAATGGTTTTTTAAATATCAGAACCTAATTTAAAACCACTTGTAAGAGGTTCAATTCGGTTTAAGAGCAACAAAAGTACTAATATATTGGAATTCAACAATTCAACGGTTTCAAAACCACGGTTTAATTTGATTTTAGTTTCACAATTTTTTGCAGCCCTAATATACTTTGGCCTTTTTTTGGCAGATCATAAAAACTTAAAAGAGGGTGAGCGAGATTGTTCTTCATAAAATTCGAAACTAAAAAGATAGAAAAAGAAAATATTTTCCAACTCCATGAAACCAATTATTATTACTTTCTCCTAAGTCCTAACCAATTATTCAACCGGTGTATAAAAAACGTGATGAAATTAATTTCCATAAATTTGACATTATTTACCAAAAACTATTCTAATAAAATATAACCAAAAAAAAAGAAAAAAGAAAAAGCTATTCCAAGGAATCAGTAGAAAACACACAAGAAATGCATTGTCTTCTTATAAAGAAAGGCAAGAAGGGCAGTGCGGAAAAGAATATTGCCCTAAAAGAAAAGAACCTCAATCATTTTCTAAAAAATAAGGAAGAATAACAATATTTGAAACGAAAAAGAGCTTTTGACTATTTTTCTTGTCTTTTTTTTTTCTTTTCTCTTCCCCCCCCCCCCTTTTTTGCCATTTTCTTGGGGGAGGGGGGAATTAAAAATAGACAATTTTAGGCATTTTTTAAAACTAAGATTTGCTTCTTATTTTTTGAAAGATGAATGTAAAGTTGTTTTCTTCTCCGTCAAAGTCTCAAACCGGTATATTTACTTTCTTAAATAACGTATGAGTTGGTGAGAAACTGAAACCCAAAGTGTACTCGTTGATATTTTTCTACATAACTTAGTGTATATAGTATAGAAGATCTTACTTGTACACTTGCAAGGGTGCGAACCAGGGACCAATTTCCTTTTAAGTAACTAGATTTTCACCTATGCGTTGTATGAGATGATAACACTAGATAATAGAAGCAATTCAAGAAGATTAAATATGATTGTATAAAAAAGTTTTAAACTATAATATTTGACAGTTTATGTATGTGTAAAGAAAAACATTATAGGTACTACCCATAATACGATATCTTTCATTAATTAAGATAAAAAATTATCTACACAAAAGAAATAAGAGAAACATTAAAGAAAGTTTTTGTAGTTTATATTAGGCTACCAATGTATAACGCACAGGAAATTATGTTATATCCATAAACTTAGCAAGAATAAATGGTGAATGATAATACATATATTATGACATTTATAGTAAAACTTGTTATTTGGCTATCTTTAGTATATATCATAATTTTCAGATATTTTCATTTTATAATTCTTGAAATATCTATATAAAATTTTCTGCAGGTGAACATCAACTTTTTCCACAAAATACACATGTTATTTATTGCCCCGTTTAGTTTTTTTATACATGTTTTTTTTTTAAACTTTTGTAATATATATTAATGATATTTAATTTTTCATACCATATAACTTCTATAGATTAAATATTTTAATATGTTAACATAATATAATCAATGTTTAAAGAACTAAACCGTCATGACTAAATCAATTGGAAAAATATGAGTTGACTAATATTGGAACAAATCTAGAAAACAATCCGATAGTGTGAGATAAACACAGATAAGGTTTATAATAAATTTTTCTCAATAATTATCCATTAAAATTTTAAATTTTTTGGAAACTCAAGGACCTATTATGCATAACTCTTCTCTAAGTATGTTAATATATGTATATATTCTCAACTCTTTTCATAAAGTAACCAATGTAAGATTCCCTTTTTATTCCCAAATAAAAACCGAATCCATATTGTGAATTTTGCATAAAAATCAAAGAATTAAATTACATAAAATAAAATTTAAAAACCACACAGATTTAAAACTGTTTAAAAAAACTAAATTCAATTATTATTATTTTTTTAGATGTAACAACAGAATTCAAGTAGATATTAAGATAAAATATGTGAAAATTTCCTTTGATGTAAGGGAACTCATATAGAAAGGTTAAGATCTTGATTGGATTATTTAAATTGATGTTCTCTATATAAGGTAATATATTAAAATAAAACGATAAAAAATAAATGAAAATACTAAAAAGATAAAATAAAACTGAATTCATATTGTGAGTTTTGCATAAATATCATTGAATTATATTACATAAAATAAATTTTAAAAATCACAAAGATTTAAATCTGTTTAAAAAACATAATATAATTTTTTTACAAGAGTTAGGAAACCGAATTCAAGTGATAATCTATATAATTACATGTATTATGGTTATTAAGATAAAATATGTGAAAGTTTTGTTTGATGTAAGGGAACCTATATAGAAAACTTAAAATCTTGATTTAGTTATTTAACTTATTCATTTATGATGTTTCTATGTAAGGTAATATATCAAGATAAAAGATAAAAATAAATAAAAATACTAAAAAGATAAAAAAAAAACCGAATTCATATTGTGAATTTTGCACAAATGTCAATGAATTACATAACATAAAATAAAATTTAAAAATCAAACAGATTTAAAACTGTTAAAAAATAAATTTAATTATTATTATTTTTAGATGTAGAAAACCGACTTCAAATGGTTATTAAACTAAAATGATTTAATTATTTAAATTATCCATTTGTGATGATCTCTATGTAAAGGTAATATATTAAGATAAAAAGATAAAAAATAAATGAAAATAATAAAAAGAAAAATATTAATCAAATGCTAGGATTAAGTGTTAAACCAATAGCTAAGATGCAATAACATGATTTAGAAAGTGATTTTGGGTGGGAAAATGGGAAATGTAAACTAAATTACTTTAATATATGTGTATTTGTGTGTGTGTATATATATATATATATATATAGATTATCCACTTGGTCTCACATCAAATGCTGAAACTTAAGTAAAGCATTTTCAGTGCATTTAATTATTAAAAATGAGTTGGCCTCCTCAAATTTAGAGTGGCAAAGTCATTCAAAGTTAATTTAGAGTGCTATTGGAACAAGGGTTGTGATTTTTGGTTCTTCTTTATTTATTTTTCTTTTTCTTTTTTTTTTAAATATATAAATGGGATATAGGAGAGGGGATGGAAATTAGAGGAGTGACATGCGTGATTCGATCTCGAGACCTCTTGCTTGAAATATAAGTATCTAGTCACTATATTATAATAATTCAAACCACATGATTTTTTATTCTTTAAATTAGAGAATATCTTACAAGTAATTAAAGAGTCAAATTGTTAAATCTTCATTTCAAATGCAGCAATTCCATTGCTCGAATTTTGCTACAATAATTGGATACTCAATTTTCAAGCAGAAGATTCAGGTTCGAACAATATTTGACCCTCTCTTAATTTCCCTCCCCTCCCCCATCGACTTTTGTTAAAAGGAAAAAAAAAAAAGAAAAAGAAAAGAAGAAGAATAATCCTGGAGCTAGAATCTTGGGTAAAGCTTATATATTATATACTTGCAATATTCATTTATTTATTGAAAGGGATATCCTTGCATTTGTAACGGCGGAGATTTTGATGGGGGAAGTGGAGTTGGATTCCTTGAAGGATGGCCAGAAGGGTAATTTCCAAGCTTTCTATTTGCTAAGATTTTTTAATGTATTTTATTGGTCTATTTTTGGGTTAATTATACCAGGGCTCATTGAACTTCCAATCTACTTGCAAATAAGTCACTAAACATTAATTACTTACTATTAGCTTCCTTTGCTTTAATTTGACAGCACTTAACAACTTCGACTGCCATTGAGCATTTATTTAATTCTAACAAAGTCACTCTATTAGAATGACATTGGTACTTCATCATCATTGAATTAAAGTCAGAGAAAACAAACTTAATACCCTAAATGGCACATCTTATTAGAGAGGGAGAGTGGAATATTTGATAGTTCACAAAAATATTAACATTCAACATGTATATTGACGTAATAATTTTGAATAATCTTCTTCTAATTATCATTTTAACATGTCAACGTGAAATTAAAAAAAAACCTTTAATACATGCCATCAATTTCTATAATACAACGCCATATTTATTGAGCGACAGTTGCAATTAAGTAAAATTTTGGTGATTAAATTGTTGGTAATCAAAGTTAAGTTACCTAGTTGACGTTAAATTAAAATTTAATCATGATCCAATTACAAGAAGGGTGCAAGTTTAGTACTCTGATTGTTGTTAATAAATTACCAATGATCTAATTGCAGTTAGACTGAAAATTTAGTGGCCGTTGGTGTAATTAACTCTCTAATTTTTAGTTCAACATTTGGCTCATTTCATGATCAAATAAACAGAAAAGAACCAAAATGCTAGGTTGCACCGTAATTGTTGAACTTGAAGGTATCAAAATGATAAGTGCAAACATTATGGAGAGAGATGAATTTACAAATTTATTACTATTTCATGTTGAGAATGATGGCGCGATAGTGTTATATCTACGCTTTAAAAGGATGTGGTACCAACATTGTATGACAACCTCGATATGGAGAGGACACACGTCTACACCTTTAGTTCGTTGCATGACTACGTTATATACTATTTTTTCTTCAAAATAGATAATTTGTAAAAAAAAAAAAAAAAAATTAAGTTCGTAGCATGACTACGGTTATACACTATTTTTTCTTCAAAATAGATAATTTGCAAAAAAAATTTTGACGCCACTAACCTTCGCATTTAGTTACAAGAAAGATGATTGTTGTCAAATTTCGTCCAATAAGGTTGCAATTTTTTCTAGCCTTGCTAGCATTTTTCCCCCTTTGGGGAGCCGTTGGAGTTGAGTTGGAGATTTTTGTAGCTTATGTGAGTCTCACAAGATATGTGGATTTAATTGATTTGATCTAATCTTATTTTAAAATGAATAATGTTATTTATTTAGACGAGAGATCAGTCTCCAGTCTAGTTGTTATTTCTTTATTGGTTGTTGAATAAATCAATACTCACACATTTTTATGCATTTACACCCATCTCCCAATATCATAATATTAACTACACTGTATACCAGTCTCTAGTCTAGGTAAATAACATTAATCTTTTAAAATAGTATTGGTTTACTAACATAAATCAAAATGATTAAAATGCCTTTTATTTATTTTTATTTATTTATTTACTTTTTTTTTTAAGCGAACATCTTTGTTACTCCATTAATAGTCTTGGCGAACTGCTGAACCAAGCCAAAACATGTATAATTTAATCAAGTACCAAAAAAAGAAAGAACAGAAGCGTAAAAAGCTATGAAATGGACAACGGTATTTCTCTTCACGAGGAATACAATTACACAGTCCATTACCACATGCTCAAATCAAGGCACGAATTCTACCAAGAATTACAGCACTGTGGTGAAACTCAAAGTCCGAATTCATTTCGGCACCAAAAAGATTCAAGCTAAATAACGAATTTTGATCTTTCGATTTAAGATCATTTTCACTCTCTTTTTCTCTTCGGTTCTTTTTTCCCATTTTTCTTGCTTTCTCCTTTCAATTAATACATAATTTTCATCTCTCTATCCCACGTCACACTCCTAATTCACATCCTTACAATAGAGATACTCTTAAGTCGCAATATCGAAATTCGTTGAAAGTAGACTTTAGAAAATTCCATGGAACTTGAAATCCTTTTTCACAAGTTTTCAGGCTTTTTTTTTTTTTATATAAATTTATAGACTCCACGCGGTCGACATATCCAACCAAAACTTCATAAGGAAGCCCACCACCCTACAATCATCTTATATAAACCACAAAAAATCCTTATCCATCTTATATTGATGCAGGAAACAAAACGTGAATTTATCAATCTTTACGATTAATTTTTTTGCTATTCCTTCCCACCCGTTGTGCATGTCCCACACCAACCCTTAGTTCACTTGTGATTGCAACTATTCCTCCAACTTTAGTACGGTTGATGTTTCCACCAATATATTTGGTACTTACATCTAATATCTTGCCACCTTACCACAAATGTTACCCTTATTCTTCATTGGACGGTTCGGATGGACTTCGCCGTTCTTTCCCAACTAAAATAGAAAAGGTAGGTTCTAAACCTCGAGATGTCTATTCGTTTTACAACTCATAGATTATTAGTATTTTGTTATTTTATGAGTATCATACTTTCAAATTCTACAAAACTAATAGGAATCAACACAGTTATAAAATAAAAAAAATCACTGTGCCGTTCGGTGGAAAAACTTATCCTACTAGGCAAAGGTTATGCTACATTCTCTTGTCAAATCAGTTGCTCGATTACTTGTTATTAAATAATTATTTAATACATTAGCAAAAAATACCTTGCATTTAGTTGAAATACACAGGCAAAAAGACACATACACCCCACTAAGTCACTAAACAAGTAACTTAATAAGGAAGAGTAGCATCATCCATTTTCATAAGTGTAGTGGTATTTGGAGTAATTACTTTTGTTGCACCATTGCTCTATAACATTAGATATAGTTCCACTGTGGTCATTGCTTTAGCTCCGTAGGCAAAAGAGTCTCACTTGTTGTAGGTCCTTCAAGACGATTAGAGGATTGTAGGCCGCTCCTCAACCTAAGTATCTTTTGTTGATAGTTTCGACCTGACCATTTGCTTGCAGATTATGAGAGGTAGAGTAGAATTTTTTTATTCCTCTTTCCTCACAAAAAGTTCTGAATTTGGAGTTGTCAAACTGTGTCATTATCTGAGACCATAGTGTAAGGTACCCCAAACCTACAGATGATTGACCTCCAAATAAAGCTGGTTGTTTTTTGCTCTGTTATAGTGGCTAAGGCTTCTGCTTCTACCTATTCCGTAAAGTAGTTGATAGCCATTATGGCATATTGATTTATTTATTTCTCTTTTGAGAAGGGGCCAATGAGGTCGACTCCCTACTTAGCGAAGGGCCAAGGTCCTATCATAGAAGTCAACTCCTTCGGTGGGTTCTAAATGAGTGAGGCAAATCTTTGGCATTTGTCACTGGCCTTTGTAAACTCTATGGCATCTTTCTTTAGCCTCAGCCAAAAATACCTTTGCCTCAGGATCTTGTGAGCTCGAGATAAACCACCTGAGTGATTACCACAAAATCCAGAGTGAATTTCTTCTAGGACATTTTTTGCCTCTCTTGGGTAAGACATCTTAAGAGAGGTCTTGCAAAGCTCATTTTGTAATTTTCCATCAACTAAAGTAAACCTTGCAACTTGATGACTGAGTTTTTTGGCCTCCACTCTTGTAGGGCTACTCCTTCTTTTAAAAACTAGATTATTGGATCCATCTAGTTACTAGCTTGATCAATCTCCATAGCTACTATCGCAGTTTTGCCAATCACAGAAGTCAACATCTCATCAATAGGAATACTGTCAAGCTCGCCAACTCTTTTACTGGTGGCAACTTTAGCTAACGCATCAGGGCTACTCCCATCTTTAAGAACTAGAGGATAGATCTATCCAGTCACTTGTTTAATCAATTTCCATAGCTGTTATCCTAGTTTTGTCAATCGCTGAAGTCAAGAGCTCACTGACAGGAATGTTGCCAAACTCGCTAGTTCCTTTACTCATGGCAAGTTTAGCTAACGCATCAGTGTGACTATTCTTAGTTCTCGAAATTCATGAAATTTCAAACCATTCTAGGTCTTTTAGCTCTGCAACCAGCTTGTTCTGATATTGAGTAGCCTTTCCCCTTTGACTGTATATACCCTACTAGTCTAGTTCACGACGAGTTGAGAGTTGCTTTTAATGGTTACCTTTTTATCCCTACGGATTTTACCAACTTGATGCCCACTAAGAGGGCTTCATACTCTGCTTCATTGTTCGTTGTTGAAAATCCAAACCTAATTGCCTGGCAATGATATTGGCCTGATGTGCTTTCCAAGACAATTCCTGCTCATGAAGCCTACCTGATTGAGAAGCCATCTATGAATAATTCCCAAGGTGGGAGTTTACCTACTTTATGGTCAGATGTTGACAGGGTGAGCTCAGCTATAAAGTCGGCTAAAGCTTGTCCCTTAATTGTTGTCCTCAGTTTATAGCGGAGGTCATACTGGCTGAGCTCTACTAAACATTTGACCAGACATCTAGACAGCTCTAGCTTGTCAGTATGTGCCTCAAGATTGCATTGGTCAAGACTTCGATAGCATGCACGAGAAAATAGGGATGGAGCTTTTTTTATGCGATCACTAAGGCATAAGCAAGCTTTTCTATAGGCGGATATCTAAGTTCCTTACCAGAATATGGCTGACATAGTATATAAAAAGTAGTGCAATAGTCTCCATGTTGGGGTTTAGACAATAACAGGGAGATGAAATGTGCTTCTTTAATTCCTCAAATGCGGCCTGACAATCCTATGTCCATTTTAACTCCTTAGATATTTTGATGGCATTGAAGAAGTGCTTGCACTTGTCGGTTGATCAAGAGATGAAATGTTTAAGTGCAGCTATTCTTTCCGTCAAGTGTTCGACCTTCTTGACTGACTTTGGTAGCTCCATGTCTACCAAAACTTTGATTTTCTCTGGGTTGGCCTCAATACCTCGTGGAGTCGCCATGAATCCTAGAAATTTTCCAGAGGCAATACTAAATGAGCACTTCTTTGAATTGAGCTTCATTCTATAATCTCTGAGGAGCTGGAACATCTTCGTGAGGTCCTGCATGTGACACCTAGCATATAAGCTTTTGATAAGCATGTCATCAATATAAGCCTCTATAGTTTTACTAATTTGATTCTATTTATTAAACATTGCATTTATAGAGCGCTGGTAGGTAGCTCTGGCATTTTTAGGCCAAATGGCATTATTCTATAAGAGTACAGCCTCTTATCGATTACAAATGAGGTGTACTCCTTATCGTCTAGGAATATAGGTATTTGATGGCATCTATGAAACTCAAGAGCTCACGAACTACCATTGTGTCCACCATCTCATCAATTCTGGATAATAGAAAACTATCCTTTGGACAGTCCCAATTTGTTTAAATTGATGAAATCAATGCGTATCTACTATGTTCCGTTATTTTTCTTGACGAGAACCAGGTTGGCCACTCATTACGGATATAGGGCTTCTCTTATAAATCTATTCCTTAGGAGTTTTCAACATGTTGAGCCAGAGCATTATATCTCTCGTTGTTAAGTGGATGACTTTTCAACTTTACGGGCTTAACATTGGGATCTATGCTGATCTAGTAGCATGCATGCTTAGGATTGGTTCTTTCCATATCTTCATAGGCCCATACAAATATAACTATGTTCTTTTTAAGCAATTGGATAAGCTACAACCTCATTGGGTTTTTGAGTTCAGCTCTGATTCGGAGTTCAACCTTAGGTTTGGCCTTGTCCGTCATAACTGTTGGGAGCTCATCACCTGGGCTAGTGACTGCTACTAACTTATCTGACCTAGGGTCCAGAGTAAAGACCTCTAGTTGAGATGAGACCCTAACTGCATAGTCAAGGTTGCATTTTCAAGTAGTCTGTTGATCTCTTTACCCCGTTCTTGTTCAGTGCTCGGTTGGAAACTTTATTGCATAGTGGAACGTGGAGGTTATTGCTCTGAATTTATAAAGAATCAGCCTCTCTAGGATAGCATTCTGATTTGATGGGGCATCAATGACCACAAAGTCGGCCATAATCCTCCTTTGGTAAGGATTTTCTCTTTGCTCCACAAGCAATGCGATCTGACCCTTAGGCTCTACAAAGTCCCCAATAAAGTCTTGAATCTTGGTTCCGTATGGCTTGAGATTCTTGGGCTCAATGTTCATTTGTTTGAAAGTCTTCCAATATAAAATATTAACCAAACTACCATTGTCCAACAAAGTCTTGTAGACCTTGATTCTAGAGATTGGCATGGTTATAACAAGAACGTTAGCGTGGAGATGCAAGGTGATGTACGCATCTTCATCAAGAATATAAAGAAGCTCGTTTGAGTTGCCAGAGTTTGAGTAATGAATAGTTGGTAGCAATTCCTGGCTTCTATCACGAGACCTTGCCTTTATCTCTTAGAACCCTCCATGCTTTGATTTCCACTTACTAGAGCGCGGATTTTAGTTAAAGGTCAGTTATGTGGAGCTCAGACATTGAGGTCTACTCTGGGGACGAGTTTGTCTGTCATGTTCTTGGCGATTAGCTACACATTCATCGAGGTACCCTATCTCAATGAGCCTTTCTATTTCTTACCAAAGATACTGGCACTCATCTGCAACGTGACCTAGTGCTCTGTGATATATACAATATTTGGACTGATCTGCATTCTTTAAATGCTTCTTCATGGCCTTAGCCTTTAGCAGTATCATATCATTTCTCAAGATATTATAAATTTGTTCAACATAGGTGTTGAGCTGAGTGACGGGCTTTGAGGTGGCGGACATCCCTTCCTGTTTCCGCTGTTCTTTTTTGCATTTTTGATCCTTCTTCTCTCCCATTGCAGGTAGATCAAATTTAGGACCTTCTTCTATAGTTTCCTCAGTGCTGATGTATTTTTCAACTCTTCTCAAGAGCTCTTTGTAAGTGTGAGGTAGGTCATCATGCATTACCCACCAAAAGCGTGTACATTCTGACATAATCATAATCCTAACTTGACCACAATCAATAGTGACTCATCAACAGCCTTCTCCATTCTCATGACCTACCGATTAAAGTGGTCAAGATAGCTTTTGAGAGTCTCAGATTTTCCTTACTTAACAGTAGTCACCATTTCCTTGGGAGTGGTTCTGGCTTTCGATCCTATGAACTGTATGGCAAACTCCAATGATAATTGCTTCCAGCTGTGTATAGAACCAGGAGCTAGGTTCTCAAACTAGGTTTGACCATTTCCCTCTAAGGCGAGTGCAAAAGCTTTACACATCATTGGTCTTGTAGCACTTTTGCAGCTCCATAAAAGACACATAGCAATGAAGGTGAGCAATCAAATTTGTCTCTCTACTATAAGTCCCAATTTGAGAGAGTTTCATTTTTAGTGGATAACAACTTCTCTGAGTAAAAGGACAAAGAGGTAAGGTCTGCCTTGGAGGTCATCTACATATTTCTCCATAGTTTACCTTTGCGGCCATCCAGCTCGTGGATTTGCTAAGGGGTAGACTTCTATCTCCTTGAGAACTCTATGGGATAGCTCGATGCATAGCTGTACCCATATGGTGAGGAAAGGATCCCTTCATCATTGGCATTTATCTCTCGGTCGGGGAGACTCAGACGATCGTTATCTTTTAGGATCCCACTAGGGATAAAGTCCTAACCTTCTGAACACAGTATCATCATCCATATATGTTGGGGCTCAAGGCTCTTCGAGGACTAGGTATTGGCCGAGCTAGGCCCTGTGTGGTTGAGGGAGTAAAACTCAACCTTCTTCTCACTTGTTCCCTTGGTGGGCTCGCTCGAGAAGGACTTCTCTCGACATTCTCACCCTTACTTGGAAAAGTCTTCCTGTAAAGATTCACTGGCATAACGCCGCGGAGGTGATAGGTTTTGCCTCTCCTGCACCAGTCTAACCTTCTAGGCAAGAGCTTCAACTTGCCTTGTCAAAGCTTCATTTCAAAATTAGGAATAAGTTGCAATGGTCCTGCTCCTACTGTGCCCCTCTACCTTCTAAATCCAAAAGGATTTCAACATTGTAACTCTTTGTTCTTTGATTTTGACAAGTCTTTGGCTTATCTTTGCTTCACCGGCACCTTTGAGCTAGAATTTTTGTAAGTTTCCCAGAGAAGGCGCCAATTTATTGGTGTCAAATTTTAGTTTGAACCAACAAACGAATTTATATGCACGGGAAAAATGTATTCAAATTAATTCAAGCAATAAATGCAAAGGTGTTGGTAAGTTTCATGAATTTATGAAAAGAGTTATGAGAGAAATAAATGTAGAAAAGACAAAGTTTTTTTGAGAGTGATGGGAGTTAATGTTTCTTGTGTATCTCTTTCTATGAATAGCATTATATTTGATAGGTAATGATTACAAGAATTTAATACTTAGTCAATAAGAGGTTTTGTCAAGTGCGCTTAGTTGGTGTTAAAAGTCTTTGCTGACTAATTGCAAACTAGATGATGTCATGCAAAAAGTAAAGACTAACTTAACATTTAATGTTATTGTACTCCCCCCTTAAGAGATAAGTCTATGCAAGTTGGCTTGCAAGTTACAAGTGTGACGAGGCATGCCTAAGTCTCCTTGTCCTTCAGCTCCTCAGCCTCAAAAGCTGACTTGTTGGAGTGTTAAGGATGCCTAACAGGTCGTAGGTTGACCACAAGAGCTAATTTGTTGAGCCATATGTTGACCTCTTCAGATCGAGGTCAGCTACTCTTGACCTTGTAAGGTGAATATGAAGATAATTCGTGGGTCGATGCTTCCAGGTCATCAGCTCGTGGTATAGAGGGTCAATTTTTTAACTCTGTGGTCATTGACCTCACACTTAGGATCAACAGCCACTTGACAGTGTTCATGTAGAAAATCACATGATAATTATGTTATGCACTCTCTTTGTAACATTATTGGTGTTATATCAAGATTTTTTATATACTTGTGTTTAATACTGGTCGATGGAACACTAATGGATAAGTTAACTCGTAAATGATATAATCTCATATGTTTATTGTGTTAAACGCACACATGGCATGTATCCAGACATGCGATTAATTAGCAGCTGGCTAACGTAAATAGCGAGACTGATGTGGAGTGCGTAGATATAGACTATGCGGTCATCTGGCACCATTATAGCATCAGGTGAGATTATATATACCGGTTCGACAATGTGCATCTCTACATCATAAGTTGGTGTTAGAACATCTCTCATGGGAAGGTTTATTGTTGAAGTGATGTGGAGGAGAGAGATAGATAGAAGATAATTTATTTTAAGTAAATAAGAATAGAAAGAGTAGTATAGAAAAAAAAGGAAAAATGAAAAAAAGGAGAGAGAGATGAAGATAAATTAAAAAATATTGATAAAATAGTTATGGATAAGGTGTAGGTGAAGGTGTATTTGTGGACTTTGCACAAGACACGAGAAAGGAGAAGTGAAAAAAAAATAATGTAAATGAAAGAAAAATAATTAAAAAATGAAAATAGATAAAATTATATAATTCACATAATTTTTTTTGTTTCACTATCTCTCCTCAAATGGACCATGTCCATAAAACATGGCATTGAAGATGCTTTAAAGTATCAACGGATTGAAATGGTTCTCTTCAATAAAAGAAAATAAAGATACTTGAAGATATTTAGGAATTTTGAGGATTGTACTTATTTTTCTTTCAAGCAATTTTATGGAGATACGAAATGTGATATAAAAACTCATATTCTTACTTAACAAAAATGTATTAGATAATTAGGGCGTGAACACTTTTTCAACAAACAATAAAGTTTTGTCGCATTGATAATGTCGATTTTTTATATTTTATTTTCATGTCTCTCTAAAAATTTTTTTTTCTTTCTTAATACATTGAATTTGCCTTTCTTAATTAAAATAAATCTACGAGATTGATTGTTATGATGATTGAGATATCTATTAGTCCCCTTTTCCCCTTCTTTATTTTATCCTTTTTTTTTACAGTCGGGAAAATTTCGGAGAAGGGTATAGACTCAACCCAAGATCTAATTCTAATAGGGTGCTATTTGCAACTTGAGTTATTACCTTTAGCCTTGACATCTAGCAGTCATACGAGGCTTTTTTTTTTTGGAAGGGGAGTATATTCACGTTTTAATTAAACAGTCATTAGATTTTCCATTTTATTCAATTTCTGTTGCATGGACAAATTCTCGTCCCTGTTGATGACAATTAAATTCATGACATTATTTGCATATATTAATTAGTAGGTTTCAGACATCAAATGTTTGGTGTCGTAACGACACCAGAAGATGATATAATATAATATTAGCTGCTGACTTAAGCACATGATTACTCTCTACCAAATCATATCCGTGACTGATGGCCTCTCACGGGATTTATCTAGTGCTATAATAACGCCAGACATCTAATGCTTGATCGAATTCAATATATTGATTGAGTCAGTATTGCTTTTTGTTCATGAGGATTTCTTCAAGGTATATCCATCAATCATGTATATAAATTAATAGCAAATTGTTGGAGGAAATAGAATTATATAAAGATTATATAAAGCGTTAATGGAGCGAATGGTACCTGACGACCAAATAATTGAACCTGATTTTAATTAGTTTGGCATGGTTTACAATATCATTTTTTTCCTCTTTTATTTATTGGTTATTCCTTTTTTTTTTTTTTTAATACAACGGGAGATAGGGGAGGGGAGGGTAAATCGAACGGAAGGGCAGATATGGTTCGAATTTGAGATCTCCGATCCAGAAGGAGAATATCTAACTACTTCAACAGAATTCGAATAACATTTATTGATTATTTTCAAATATATATAATATAAAGTATAAATGGATGAGAAATTTTATTTTGCCTACATGCATACATGTTATTATGCATGCGCGCATATGTGTCAAACATTTAAGCTACAAGCACCCTACAATTGTAACCTAGATGTGTGCCACGTATTGCGCGCATACAAAATAACATGCATGAATAAAATTTTCCATAAATGGATTTCTTTTTAAAGGAAAATATAAATTAATGGATAACAGGGAACTTTGCAATTTTGCATTTTTGAGACGTTATTATATGTCGTCGTTTTGTGCTAAGTGTACAAAATGATATGGTTTAATCACTTACTAGACTTGAAAGTTAGCCCCCGCATCACGTATCCCTTTTTTCCAATTAAAGCAACTTTAAATGGGGGTATATATTTTCGTTTTATTGGCTAAGAAAATTTTCCTTTCAAAAGATATATTGAGCAACTAAAAACATAAAGATAAAACTGGTGATGAATAAAGAGGTAGAATTTTGAACGTCTCTTGATGTCATGCAAAGTAATGATTTATATACCGTTTTTCTATGAAGTCCATTGATGGTGTCTAATGGACGACTATATGACAGGATTTTATTGGACACAGTAAAAGATGAGTCCCTTGATGTGTCCAATAAAATCCTGCCACATAATCTATTGGACATCATATATAGTGTCCAATGAACTCTATAGAATATGTGTGATTTATATAGCCATATTTCATCACTTTACATGTTTTAAGATTCAATTCTTTCTTACAATAAACATGATTAAAAATGTTATTACGTGCCTTTTTATAATTAGCATTCTAAAAAGCATCAAACAAATAAAAAAAGCATGAGAAATCAGCGTCTTCTGATTGTCATTTGAAGTAGTGATACACACACACACACACACACATATATATATATATATGTAATATCTCATATATTTTACAACCTTATTTTTTAATGTACACCTTATTAAAAATGTTATTACCAAACCTTTCAAAAAAATTGTTATCCTCTGCAGCAATAAGATATTGCTTGTCTCTTTATTACTAACTAGTGTTTTAAAAGGCGTTAGACGTGAAAAAGTGTTGACACTATACCTTGAGCCCAAACACAAGAATGTTTAATAAAGGGCGATTATGTGTGAAAAGACGAGTTCTTCTATAGAACCAGGTGCCTGGTTTCTTATAGAGCTAGGCACCCAGTGAGGTGTTTACACATCAGCTGGGCTTGCCTGGCTCCATAAGGAACCAAGCACTTGGTTCCTCAGAATTTTCAGTGAAAAGACTCCATATCTTGAGCCTAGGCACACATACACAGTCTTCTAGAATATAGCTTATAACGTTTAGTTCGCTAAATATCTAAATCAAATACAACGTAACAAACAATAGAGTTCGCTTCAAAAAAGACGTACCAACTTTTCAACATCTTAAAATTATCTATAGTGATATTTTACAACTCAGTTTTCTACTTGTATAAATGGCAGAAAAACATGCAATGTATAATATATCGGGGTGACATATAGGGTTCATTTGGCACTCTAAGTATAAGAAATAGCTAAGTATCAAAAAAAAGTGTAGCCTAATTGACAAGTTGTTTGTGGTAATTATAGAAATATTTAGTGGGATTAGTGGAATATTAACTCTCATATCCACTTTGGAATGGATAGTACGTGAAATGAAACATATTTCAGTGCCTTTTGGTTCAAAACTTAGTGCGCACACGAGGACTTTATATCTTTTACCTAATTGGCGCTTTTAATTTTAAAGGATCTTTCTCCCTTATTTGGATCCATTTTCCCTATCAGAAAACGTTGCAAATTCCAGTACTTCACTCTATAAATTCCACTTCTCAGCTACATTCAAAGTACTCAATATCAAATATTTGGTAGATTTCTTTCTTTTTCTTTGCACATTCAACATTACTATTGGAGCCAATAAGAGAAATTATAGGAAACAATGGATCAATCAAGAGATGAGGTAAATACCCCCCCAACGTTGCAGCAGCCGACAGTGATCACCGGCTGCGAAGCAACCTCTGAGCTCGAGAAGGTGCTATCTGACATGACATTGCCACACCTCACACGGCTGAGGAAGGCGTCGTGGATTGAGATAAAGCTCCTTCTTCCACTTGCCATACCAGCAACTTTGATGTATATGATAAACATTTCCATGTCCATCGCGACGAGGATCTTCACCGGCCACCTTGGCAATCTTGAGTTTGCGGCCGCCAGTCTTGGCAATGACGGCATTCAAGCATTCGCCTATGGCTTCCTGGTGCGTACATACACATCACTATACTGGATATCATCTTTATCCGATTTGGGGCGTAGGTGGAGGGTGTGTAATCCTTTGCTTGAGCACACCCATTTTGACAAAAATTCATTTTCTGACCATATAAAAATTGGAAAAAAAAAAATTAATATGCAAATTAGTATCAATCCACATTTTCGACACACCCCGGTATCGAGGGCTAGCTCCGCCCCTGTATCCAACATACTACAATTGATTAGTACAACACGCGTGCATGTACTATATTGATGTGGGCATGTGATCTCTTGCAGCTAGGAATGGGAAGCGCGGTTGAAACACTTTGTGGGCAAGCATATGGCGCGGGCAGATACGAGATGTTAGGCCTCTATCTCCAAAGGGCGACCGTGGTTCTTTTCTTGTTCAGTCTCCCACTTTGCGTAATCTATGCATTTACGAAGCAAATATTAATACTGATCAAAGAGTCTAAAGAGGTCTCATCGTTAGCAGCAGTATTCGTCTATGGACTTATCCCCCAACTCTTCTCGTACACCATCAACTTTCCCGTACAAAAATTTCTCCAAGCACAAAGTATCGTACTCCCGAGTGCTTTGATGTCGTTAGCAACTCTCGGGGTGCATTTGCTAGCCTCATGGGTAGCGGTGTATAAGATTGGTCTTCGACTAATCGGAGCATCTTTGATATTGAGCCTTTGTTGGTGGATCCTTGTTATAGCCCAGTGTGTATATATTTTATTCAGCCCAAAATTTAAACAAACTTGGAATGGATTTAAATGGGAGGCTTTTACTGGGCTTTGGGAGTTCGTGAAATTATCAATAGCTTCAGCAATTATGTTGTGCTTGGAGGTGTGGTATCTTCAGGTTCTCATGTTGATGGCTGGACTTCTGAAAAATCCCGAAATTGCTTTGGATGCACTTTCAGTTTGGTACTCAAACATTTCTTTCTTTTCGTTTTATTGTTCGATAATGAAAATACTTGGTATAGATTTTTTAAAAGACAAAGACTCGAAACTAAAATAACATTTTGCAGTAGCATTAATTGAATTTTTATATGTTCGATGAAATATATGAAGGAATTAATAAGATATTTGCTCGGTATATTGTGTTATTGACTTAATTTTCACTTTTTTGCAGCTTGTCAATAAATAGTCTAATGTTCACCATTCCAATAGGGTTCAACACTGCGGCTAGGTCAGTATATCATTTAAATATTTTCATGACATATTTGTAAAAGTAAGTTAATATGGTACTCTAATATACGAAGATATATTTTTTTAATAATTTTGGTCTTATGACAGTTTAATTGTTTCTAATATTATCTGCCAATTATATTTTATTATTTTCAATTTTAATTTTTAACAGTGTCCGAGTGAGCAATGAGCTTGGAGCCGGTAATCCCAAATCAGTTGCTTTTTCTGTTTTCATGCAAAATTTTATCTCATTAATCATCGCCATGGTGGTTGCCGCGATTGTACTATCACAACGCCACGTCTTTAGCTACTTATTCACTGGGGGTAAAACAGTGGCTGACGCAGTATCAGAACTATGCCCATTCTTAGCAATTACTCTCATTCTTAATGGCATTCAACCTGTCCTATCTGGTAATAATTTTCTTCTGACATTTTTCTAGCGATCAAGCCTATTTCTTTGATTATTATAATTATAATTTTTCATTGAAATTTATTTAACTATAAATCCTTGTAGCATGTCACATGTAAAAAAGTGTTTGTTAGTAAAAATTTATGCCTTTCGTGGAAATTGAAGGGGTTGCTGTTGGTTGTGGGTGGCAAGCATTTGTCGCTTATGTAAATGTTGGGTGTTACTACGTTGTCGGAGTTCCTCTTGGTTGTCTTCTTGGATTCAAATTCAACTATGGTGTAAAGGTACACAAATTTTATTTTAGTACGAAGTTTGATTAAAGAATTCATTGGGCAATACAAATTGGCCATGCATTATCATTTTATTCGACTATTATTTTTTTAGTCAAAAAGTCTAACTTTAACTTTCAAGAATTTTTTTTTTAAACGATCTTTAACTATTGACTTTTCAAAGAAGTGGTCAAATAAAATTTTCAAGTGGCCACATTATATTTCAGTGAAATTATAATTGTTGCCAAACGGACCCTTGACAACTTGCA
>CAVNYN010253692.1:0-59662 GCA_963692815.1 Nyctanthes arbor-tristis
AGAATTCAGCAAGAATGGTAGTGGTGGTGGGTGATCGGACATTTGTGAGTGGTGGTTTGATTACTAGCACAAATTATAAGTGAATAGATTAGTTTGGTTGCTGATACTTACAAAAATGAAAACATAAATTTTAAATTGGGTAATGCAATCAAAACCCACAAATATTTGATGTCTGCTTGACATCTCATCTGCACCATTAATTTTGTTTATTTTTCACAAGGTCTTGTTCTAATTTTTCTCTATCAAAGTAGTTATCGACCTCTTTGTTGCTGCCACAAATTGTTAAGCCCCCTAACGACCGGTTTAGATGTCCAAAAGGTACTTTCATAGTGCCCACTTACTACCTGAAGATAGTATTCTTTTGCATCTTCATCCCAATAAGGTTGATCAGATCTTAGCAGAACCCTGTTCCCCTATCCCATTCTTCTAACCCTGTAGTTTTTATGTGTATGATTTTAGTCTGAGGTCAGCACTGATTGGCATTGGTCCTCTGCGGAAAAGGAGCTTATATATTAGTATACTGCTTTAGCTGTGAATTTGACTGTAAAGGAGGGCAACAGTGAGCAGATAAATTGTGTTTTAGAGAGGAACCAGATTAATTGAAGAAGGGTGAAAAAGGGAATAGACAGGACAGGTGTATATTTGCCTTTTTGAGCTAGTAGGGTAACATTTTGTCTGTGGAATTTCCCCCATTTATGAACTCGTATGTGACATTTATAGTGGTTTTTCATTTTATTATTACACCATCTGCTAATAGAACTTTACCATGTCAATGTGAACTCACAAACATCAATTATGTGACTATAATATGGTTAAGTAATACGGGCTCTATTACATTCATATCTAGATGCTAAAAATATTAATAGCTGTTTTGATTTCTTACTTCTCATCTTTATTCATCATAGTGTAATTTGTTTTTCTTATTTGTTGCTCTTCAAAGCCTAATCTCATAAGAAATTGTACGCCAGCTGCCATTGTGATGTTTTTTTGAAATTCTTTGAATTACAATTTGCAATTTTGTTAATTCAAAATTTCAAACATGCATGGATCCCATTTTAGTCCACTAATATGTTTACCTACCAGCCTGACTTTATCTTTTCCCCCTTCACAAGGTGGGCTGCAGCTTCTGGCCAGATTTCACTTAATGGAATGATCCTGCCTGCTGCTTTATATTTTTGGCAAATACCTCACTTTATGGCCCTCGCATATTTGTGCCGCAGGGATTATGCAGATGGAGGGTATGAGAAACTAGACTTTTTTTTTTTTTTAATCTTTATACATTGATTTTTTTTTTCTTGCATATAGATGCTTGATTTAAAAGGTGTATTTTGGCTCGTTTTTCTTAAAAGGAGTTACTAGATTAGTTTTTTTCACCTACCCCCATGGGGGTGGATTAAAATCTCCCCCCATCCTAATGTGGCATGCCACTCTTTTACCAATTAAAAAAAAAAAAGAAAAGAAAAAAAAAGGGGAAAAGAAAATGAACCAACACCCCACCCCCTCCCTCGCCGGAGAATCTGCAACTTCCGGCGGCAATGAATGCCACTGGAAGTTGCAGAGTCTCCGGCGAGGGGGTTTTCTTGGTGGGGGGAGGGGGAGGGGTGGGGGTAGGGTGTTGGTTCATTTTCTTATCCCTTTTTTTTTTTTTTTTAATTGGTAAATGAGTGGCATGCCATGTAGGATGGGGGTAGATCATGGGGGTAGGTGAAAAAAACTAGTTACTAGATCAACTGTGTGTAGCTTCAGTTTCTGATTTCCACTTGTTTTAGAAGTTCTTTTCGAGGAAAACTCTTCTAAGCAGAGAGAACACTCACAAAAAATTATTCAAGAAAGTTTGGAATTTTTGGCTTTTCAAAACCCACCCCAAATGTCTGTTAAAAAAAAAAAAAAAAAAACCACCCCAAATGTGCTCTTAGTTCTGAAGAACTTTTTTGCAGTTCATCCTTTTTTGACTAGCCCATAAAGTAATTCAGAATAAGCTTGGGAGGCTTTCATAGCAAGTAACAGAAGAATTCCTTAAAAATTATTTTCGGGAAATGGAAAATGTTTGTGTTGCTGTATTGCCTGGTCTAGGAAGCTGGTTTTGTTATGCATTTAACTATCAGCTTTTTCATCTTAAGAGTTGAGTATTTTACTTTACTTATGGGTTGGTTTCTTAAGTTTCCATTTATCAAGTCTATGCTTCTCTAACTTTTACTGCATCTTTGTTCCTATTAGGTTTAAGATGTTTTCTCTGGCAGATACTTCTGGTCGGAGAACAGCCTTGGTTGCATTGAGGAACTGCCTATATCTACTTCCCTTGGGTTATCTTGCCTATGATTGTAAGTGATTCTCTCCCCCTCCCCCCCCTTCTCTTCTCTCTCTCTCTCTCTCTCTCTCACACCCACCCACCCCAAAAATCAAGTCTGTGAATTGTATGTTCTTTCCCCTGGTTAGGAGGGTAATCTGTAACCTTTTTTAGAAGTATAAGATAAAATCTGCTGTCCTCAATTCCAAAATTGGCTGATTGCTTGTGTTTCTCCATGAGAAAGTGATTACTAACTAGTGCGCATCTTGTCCCAACCAGGCTGATACCCCCCCCCTTTCTTACGAGAGTATTGACACGGCTGCTAATTTGTTCAGTCATCTGAATAGCTTTTATTTTCAGGCGCAAGTTTAGTAATCATAGTAATTTATGCTGGGCTTATACATACAAATTTTAAGGAAGTGGTCCCACTTGATTAAATGGAATTGTAGTTATGTATCTGCCTTCAGGATTTTGAGATTGGATGTGGGTTTGACCAACATGTTTATTTTGTGAAGCTTGACTTTTATTCAGTTTTATAGTCCATTCTATAGATGCTCTTATTTCTCAAGAATTCTTTCAAACTTAAAAAGAGGATAAGTTGAGGGAGAAAATGTTCATCATCAATGTGGCGTTTCCATCTAAAAGGAAATAGTGACTAGATGCATAGGCAAGTTCTCTTATTGATGATAAGTTCTACTACATAATGCCTAGAAGAAATTAATCTATCGTTGCTTTTGTACTTTTTGGTGAGTATACATTTCATATTTGCATTGTAAATTATGGCTATCCACAGTGGGTATAACATCTGGCTGGTTCTGCGCTGAGTCAACTCTGCTTGCTCTTGCAATTAGTTGTACTGCAGCATCGTTTTACCGAAACCGTACAACAAAGACAGCCCGAAGAATGTTCCATGCCAGCCTTCTTTATCTTCCAGTATTTATGTCTGGCCTTCTAGTTCATCGTCTAACTGATGGGGAGCAGTCAATGCCAGTGGAGTCTCGTAAGTTTGTTGAACTTCTACCCTCTTTGGAGAGTGGTTCAGATGACTCGGATCACTTTCCCCAGAGGAAATATAAGCATGCTGTGGGTGGTGTTCAAGCACGGCCGCCCGTAGCATATGCCTCTGTCGCTCCATTCCCTTTCTTGCCAGCTCCTGCATATGTTAGCAGCTAAAATACGCGCTCCTTTTTATCATTATTACCTTTTTAAATAAAAAATTGGAGGAAATGCCACTCGGAAATTTTCGAAGGATACTCCCAAATTTTGGCATTATTGTAAAGGGGGGATTAAATAATTCGTCTTGAATATGTTGGCTCTACGTTGTTGTCGTGAGCTGTCGTGTTGACTTGTATAGGCAGGCTGGAAAATGTCTGAAGCCTTATAAACACATATTTATAGGACAATTCCCTGCTTTTGGGGGCTGAATCTCTTTATTTTTACATTGGAAGTACAGTTCTACATTTGCAAGCACCTATTGTAAGTTTTGTGATTATTATGGAGTTTGATGGTTCAACTATAGCCTCAACTTTTGGTATCGCCATGCTACAATCTATAGAGTGACAATTCATGGAAGGGTTAATTTCACAAAAGGTCCCAACCTTTGAGCTAAAAATCAAATAGGTCTTTAACCTTTTTTTCGCTTTGCTGAGTCTTCAACATTTCATAAATGCGCACAATATGTCTCTTTTGTCACTATTCTTTCAACTTTTCATGGAAAATGACAATTATACTCTTTTAATTTTTTAATTTTAAAAACAAAATATTTAAAAATATTAAAAATAATAAAAAAAAAGAGGAGAAAACACCCCACCCCAACCAAGACCGGTCGCCGGAAATGACTGTAGGAATGTTGTCATTTCCAGCGGCCACAATGGGAGGATTCACCCTCCCCCAAAACTTTTGCTGCGAAAGTAGGGGGGTGAATCCCCCCATTTGCTGTCATTTCAGGCAGCAAATTGGGGGATCCCCTCCCCCTCCCAAAAAAAAATTGTGGCCACGGGAAATGGCAACGTTTCAGCTGTCATTGCCACCGACCGATCTTGGTAGGGGAGGGGTGGGGTAGGGTTAGGGTGTTTTCTTTTTTTTCTTTTAATTTTTTAATTTTTAATATTTTTAAATATTTTGTTTTTAAAATTAAAAAGTTAAAAAGTACAATTATCATTTTCCATGAAAAGTTGAGGGAATAGTGATAAAAGAGACATATTGTGCGTATTTATGAAAGGTTGGGGACCCAAGAGAGCGAAAAAAAAGTTGTGGATCTATCCGATTCTTAACTCAAAGGTTGGAGACCTTTTGTGAAATTAACCCTTCATGGAAATACTGTTATACCTCGCTATCATGATGTGGTAATCAACATTTGATCACTGCTCGATTGGTGGGCTTAAATTTAACAAATTGTACATAGGGTGATAGATTAATACATGTCATAGTATTCCATACGTTTATGGACCGTTATGATAATTTTGCGTCTGCTTGTAGGAGAGTTCTTTTAGGTGGATTTAAACGTGTTCATAAGTAGCTTTTGAGTCACGATTCTTGTGGTAGTTTAGAAGGATGAAAAAAGGAACCCAAAAAAAGGGGTTTTGGGGAAAGTTTAGGGGGAAACAATGTAAAACTCCCTACAAATGGAGGGTCTTATGCCATCACCAACTAGAAAATTTTATTTTACAGTTTTGTAACTCTAAAATACAGTTTTTCATATTCTATTTCACAAAACATCTTCAACCCATAAACTCTAAAAAAGACCCTATATATTTTTCATTTTATATTTTCTATATTTTCTAGTATTCAATAACTAATATATATGGAAAACTAATTAACATATACTCGTTTATTTATTATTACACATATAAAATATTGAACAGATAGTCGAAAATATTACATTTATTAAAAATTAAGGGGGAAAATAAATATTGAATAAGATATTAGATGACATTAAGAAGAAATAAAAAAACAAGAGGTTTAAATGTAAAATGGGATTAAAAAGCCAAAATAGAAAAATTAGATGCAGTGGCAGTTCCGTAATAAAATGGAACTGCATTTGGGGCAGCTATTGCTCAATTTTGGACACCAAGTTTGGAGTGCAAATCTGGATCTCCATTTTGGAGCCGACCACACGCCCTTGTGGACCTTTAGCGTGGGGAGAAGCCCGAAATTGAAAGTAGAAACCGGCACCATTCTGAGTTCTGACCCGTTTCTTTTGTAATAAACCTCAATCGGCTAATCTGCCGGAGATAATCCATTAGAAATGGCGGTGAGGCAGAGGGCGGTGGCCACGCTGCCGACGCTTTTACGAGCGCTCCGGGAAGAAGCATCTTTGAAGCAAAGCCAGCCGTTGCCGTCGCTGCGAAGAGCTTTCTCTCTTTATGATCAGATCAATCTCATAGATAACGTCCCCGAAGACCAGCTCCGCTTCCAAGAGTAATCTACTATACATATTTTTTACATATATACTTGTATATTTCAGAGTATAGCCAATTGTTTATATATTGAATGTCTCGTTCGGTTTATTGGACAGATTTATTAGTTAATTGAAAATTATTCCTTTGAAAGATTAATTTTAGCTCGAAATAGTATAGCTGGGTCTCATGAAACTTTACTTCGCTGGTTACGTAATTCTTCTAATCGTTTTGTCATGCACGAACTTTTTCTCTTATCCTTTCACAAACGGAAAAGCTAATTCATCAAAGTTCGTTCAAGAAGAATTTTTAGACTAAGCTGCATAAAGTCAAATAATGTATTCAGTTGGAAGGAGTTTATAATACGAATTCTGTAATACTTTTCAACAAAATTGTTGCTTTCCTTCTCTTCAAAGAATCATTTTCTCTTATTTATTTATTTATTTATTTTATTCTTCTTTGGATTAGCTATGTATTAGATTTCCTTGCACAGAATTTCTGGTTTTAATTACTAATTAGGATTAAGCCTGCAACTCCTCAGGGTGCATTGCTTCATATTTTTCGTAATCTCACGCACATCTTTACGTCTCCCCGAACTACTATGGCACACCAGGCATTTTTCTGTATCTGGCCATTTTGTTTTCTTAATGTCTGAGGAAGGCTTGGGCAAAGCGCAGCGTTCATTTTAGTCAAAGTATGCATGTGCGCATAAATACATTCTATTCAACTTTGTATACGCTTCTTATCATTTCATCAGTTCTCCTTTGCATTCCAAGGCACACTTGATTTTATGTTATTCTGAATAATCCTTATATTAATGGTTTATATATTAACTGCATATGCTTATTTTGATAGAGATATTACGAAGATGGGAAGTTTGTCCTTTTAATGGTGTATAAACTTGAACATGCAACTTTACATCTTTTTAATTTATCTATATAATTTATATTCACTGTACACATGTGTGAATCTTAGTTATGGTTGTACATAATTTGTTGTGGAAGATGGTAAAGCTGTTCTTGGTTTTTTAATTTTTTTCTGCAAGTATCTAACAGTATCCTATCCTTTTTTTTTTGGCAGGTATGATGATACTGGGTTCAAAGTAAATGGAGTTAGATATGAAGGTAGCTTGCTTTGTGTTGGAAACTTGCTGATGTCTTGGACTCCCAAGAAGATCTCTCAGAGATTACTCCTGAAAGGTACTTGTGTGAGTGGTCAACTTGGATGGGATCTTGGTGAAGAATTTAGTTTTCTTTTGTGTTAATTTACATTGTGTATTTCAAAAATGCACTTCAAATATCTCAAAAATTTAAGGTCGGAAGGAGAATTATTCAAAATTTCAAATTAGTTGGCATCTTATCGAATGTCTTTTGGGCGGGTTGAATCTTTAAAAACATCTGGTTTCTCTATAGCAACTTTCGGTTATCTGGGAAGTGTGACCTTACCATCACCCATTTTGGTAACAAGTTTCTTTAAAATGCTCCAGCATATCATGTTGTGTAAAAAATGAAATCATATTTTATGTGTTACAAATGACATTATATGGATTGTCCAAGAGTAAGGACTAGTTGGTTGGTGAAAATCTACTACTATTGCTTGGAAAAATAAAATTAGATAGTGAAAATTAGGCTGCTTTTTTAGGTAGTTGGCTAGATTCTGTTATTAACATAGAGAAGTCATTTGATGTGTAAACAAAGTTGCAGAGTTATTAGTTACTTTACTGGAAGTCTGGATGGTTGTCTGGTTACACATAACCCAAAAATGTCTTGACATTGTGATCATAATCATTTATTTCTTTGTGGTTGTATCATATGACATGACCGTCTCAGTCTGAAAACTTTAGGACTTTACATCTTCAGATTCATAAATGATAATGTTTGATACGTTGTTGAAGCATCATTTTTTTTTTTTTAAATTCATCATTTTTCTTTTTATGCATGCACAAGTAAAACTTCCTGAACAGATTTTTCATTTTCCTAGTCTCAGAATCATCAGATGGGTTTTTTAGGTTCTATACTAGCTCTGGGGTTTGAGGACACCCGTTTGAAAGTTAAAAATAAAAAATTTGTATGGAATGTTGTTGTTTATCTACTTTTGAGAACTAATTTATCTAAGACAAAAATAATCACAGCTTCTCAGTTTTAATGAGTTTCAAGCAAAGAAAATCAAACTTCTGCTTCAGCAATCCCCATGTTCTGTAAAGGCAAAAATTTGTAAAATTGCAAGAAAGTAATGGTTCTTTACAATGTTTAGAATGCAGCCAAGTTTAATCACGTCTGAAGGGTCTATAGCCATTAGATTAAGCAGATAATGCAACTCAAGAGTTCATTTCAGCAAGTTCTATCCTCTCAGTGTAGATAAATACTACCTCCATCCCACAAAGTAGTCATATATTCCTTTTTCATCCGTCGCAAAATATAGACCACTTTATTAAAAATGTAGTTCAAATATTATTGTTTCTTATATGCTCCTATATGTGCATTATCAACAAAATAGAATTATTAAAGTTGAATAATTAATAAATGAAATGGGTATAATAGGAAAATGATCGTAAATTCACTTTTCCAATGCTATTAAATAAATTTTTCTTAGTCTCCGTAAATATAGGAAATGGGCTATCTTTGTGAGATGGAGGTAGTATCTTTTTGGTGTTATTTCATGCAAGATTCTGAAATACTCTACTTGATTTTCTGCAGTTTATCTGTTTTCCAGACCGTACGGCCAATACCAGGTGGGGATGCCCAACAATGTCTTTTCTGAGTAGAACTTGATGCACAGTTATAACATACATGACCGTGATATCCCATCTTGCTGAATTCTAAAAACATTTTGTAATGGATTTTATGTTTTACGGAACATCCCCTAACCCCTGCTCTTGAAGGGTAAAATTTTATGAAGCAAATTATGCTTGTGAGGAGGATCCGGCTATTTAGAGGAGAGTGTTTAACTTGTTACACAATTATGGGTGGAACCTCCTCTAGTGCTTTATACCAGCAGTCTATTCATACATGAAGATGGGCTTCAAACTCTTGTTTGCCTTCTTGACTGTGAACAGCAAATACATTGTCTTTTGTAAATGTAAAAAGTTGCATTTTCTCGTTTACTGGGAGAAGAAATTACTTATAAAGCATGGGAAAGGTCTTGCACAAGAATTTGAAACTCTTCATCATTATGAGTGCAACAATTTAGGATAGATACACCATCTAATCCTTGATTTATTATTATTTTGTATTATTCGCCCCTCCCCTCCCCCCCCTTACCACATATGTCAGTAGTTTACCGCTATTGTATTTTCTTCACTTTACCCCCAGGGGTTTTAGTTCTAGAACAGTTTTATACATGGGAGTTCAATTTTAGGATTAGCTATTTGAGTTTGCAGAATAAAGAAAAGTGGAGGTCGGGTCCCTGGTTTACTGATTGGTCCGTTGGTCTGAAATATCAGATCGTTTCCTTTGGAGAAAACTAGTCGGCTAGCCCCCTTATATGTGGCTACTTACTGTGTTCATTGAAAGCCAGAGATGCATGATGATATGCAGTCTCTACCTAAATTTGATAGATTTCATGTTACTTTTTTATCTGAAATTTTTGAGTGTCATGATTTTGAATGCTCATCCTGCACTTTAGATATTAAGTAAAATGTCATTATCTGCTTCTACGTGCACAGCAGGAACTCTAGCTGTCACTCACAAACTTCTACTTTCATCTGCTTGTTTAGATAGCTAAATCAGACATCTGATGGTTTCAGAAATTTTGATCCTTGGGTGTGGAAGGAGCATTCAACCAATAGATCCACAACTTCGTAACTTCATTCGTTCTACTGGCATGAAGTTAGAAGCAATTGATTCGGTTAGTATTCTCTGATGTCTCTCTATAGTCAAATTTGTAAGCATATTTATTATATTGGAAATAGTTTATTTAGGTTGGAAACTCTCATTAGGTCTCATCCCATTTAAATAACTAGAGTTCAAGTGGAGGACGGTGTTAATGCGTGATTCTTCATCTCACAATATATGGACCTAACTTTCCCAGCTTGTGGTAGCTTCTCTCCCTTTTGTCTGATCTCCATCTAGCGTCAGCATTTTGCCATTTTGGAACTTTTTCATGCACTTCTCCACCTAGTAAATACTTTGCTACTGGCTTCATTGACCCACCACCCATTTACAGTGTTTCTCAGCCCGTCCAGGCCCATTAAATCTAGTTCCAATTCACAGTGATTGGCCCTGTGATTGTACTTCAACTGGCATGAATTCCTCTTTCTCATAGGTGTCAAGAGGAAAGAGAATAACTCCTCAGTACTAATTGTCTACATTCATCTACAATCCAAGCTATTGCCGGGGAAAACATCTAAAGAGCTAGCCCATTCCAAGATTTCATGCAGTTCCCTTCCCTTCACTCCATACTCCATAGGGCCTTCTCAAAAAGGAAAAAGCCTTCCATTACTGTCAAATGATCCGGCCTTACCATGACCATAGATATCGATCACTGGCACAGGAGAGAAGAATAGGATGATCTGGTGTTTGTTTGCCAAACTTCACATGCTTGTGTACATGATAGTTGTATACTCAAGCTGTCCAGACGTGTTCTAGTGCTTGCCAAAAGGTCAACACATTGTTGCATATGAATCTGATGGTGCCATGAGATAAAATTGTTTTACTTGGTGCATAATTACATTGGAGCTTCTCCACTGCATTCGGTAGATCGGAGGTGCACTAATATATATCATGAACCTAGTAAAACAATCTTCCATCATCATGGCGTCCATGCTTGTCTTGATCCCCATCTCACTTTGTGAAAATTGCCTGATGTTATCCCTTGTTCTTATGTTGCAGAGAAATGCGTCATCAACTTACAACGTTTTAAATGAAGAAGGAAGAATTGTAGCTGCAGCTCTTCTCCCATATGGAGTCACTTCTTGAAGCCAATATTCTAATACGGAACATGTTTTTGTAGGCAAAATCAGCTGCTGAATGTATCTATTTCTAGAACGGAACTAATAGTTCTTGTGGTGTCTCATGTCTCCGGGCCTCCTTTAGAGTTTGGATATTTGGAGAGGCTTTGCTTGAAGTGCATGTTCATGTCGTGCTCGTCTTGCAGTGCATGTGTTAGTATGATGTGCGTTAAACTTTGCATTGCATGTGTATTTTTCCCGCGGCTTGATGCACATCTTGATGCTGGGTATTCTTTATTGCCTCTATTATAGGACTGTTTGCACTCAATAAAACCATCACAAATTTAATTTTATGTGTTGAATAAATATTTTTGCCAAATAGTGAATGAAATTCATATATTATTTACAAACCTCCTCCTATTTTAAGATTTAAGATAAAATCTTATTAAATTAATCACATTTATATATTTTATATATATGAGTCATTTGTAAATACATAAACCTCCACCATTTTGTAGATTGTAACACGATTTCATTGAGTAATAATCTAATGTTAGATGTCTGACAGTATGTCACATTACAGAGTCTGTTGTGGCGTGTTAGATGGTACACAATTGACATGTTACATCAGCGTCTGATGGTATAATGTTATTAGACATTTGGCATTAAATTATTTTCAAGAAAGAGGTGTGTTATTTGAACGAAAAAAAAAACGTAGTTTAATTAAAAAAGAAAAAATGACATATGGTAATGTGATGTGTTCCACCCATGTGTGGGTCCTAATTTCTGGGCATTTACACCAAGAAATATTTATTTCTCATGTCACATGGTCATATGACAATAGTGTCGTACATGTATTGTTAAATCATTTTTTTACCATGAAATGGACAATATGTCCATCACAAATGAAGCTAAAATGATCTAATATCAGATATCTAGCGGCATTATACCTCCAACTATGTGGTGTGTTAGATGTATGCTATCTGACACACCACATCGTACCCTGTTATTTGGTCATACAGATGGCATACATCCAACACGCCACCTCAATCTGGCATTAGAACATTACTCCACAAGAGGAGGTTAGCGGAGTGTTTATCTCTGGAAATTGAACTATCCATTAATGATATGGAATTTAATGGAACTAGATATTCGTGGATTTCATCTCACTTTGCAGGATTTCCAACTGCTCCTCTGTCGCTTATATTATGCGCAGTCAGGTTCTGAGTCTTCTGAGAGTTCCGACTTTGAATGACCAAGATACAACAGCTCAACAGCATGATTCTTGATAGTTGATTCTTGAGTTAAATTGTCACTCCAGGCAGATCGCATCTGGTTCTTGTGACATTGTATGAACCTTATTGATCTAGATTCAGTGCTAAAGTCTTATATCTAGTTTCCTTTCACCAGTTAATTTTTCATACATGTCTGATTAGTGATATATTATGATGATATATGATCGAACTGTCTAGAACACTTCTCGAAATGCTTAAATATCTTCTGTGTAATTTACATTTTGATATAGGAAAATCAGCGTTGCATCATGATTCATGCATATGTTTGACTGCAGGGCATTTGCAGTATTTGGAATACGGAAATCCGTAGTTGTAACACAAATGCTGTAATGACTAATGAATCTCTGTAGGTTATCATCAACCTGGCCTGGTAAATGGTTTGGGATTCTTTTTGTTTTTTATTTTATTTTCTGCATGCATTGCAGACTAAGGGAAATAAGTTTTACATATTTAGACTGGTCAAAATTTATTGTCACATTTTTTTTATACAAATAATAATGTTCAGGACAAAAATCCATTTCAGTAGACTTGTGGAGAGTCGTTAAGTGCTGTTTTAACTTTAACATAAAGGAACAGGTCAGTAAATGATACCTGAACTGAACTATTTTGGATCTTTCTGCACCTATATGCAGGATACAACGTCAATAATGATGGCATATGAAGCTCAACTGGGTAGAGAGTTCTTCTCTAGCAGAGGCTTTTCAGTTCATTCTTCGCTTCCGTAGAGGTTGGATGATGGAACGTGAAATCTCTTTCATGAATATCCCCACCCCCAAAACCAATCAATCCAGTAACTTCAAAATCTATTCAATTTTTTGATATCGTCGAACTGCCAAAACTCTGAGATCTAGTGGAGTACTCCTTGATTAATTTTGAGAAGAAAGAATTCTCTCTTTCCAACAGCTTACTTGGTGTGTCGTACTCAGCTATTCTTCCTGCTCACATGAAGAAATTTTCTCATTAAGACCTTAAAAGCACAAATTGAGTCTCTTCTAAGCTCATTACTCAAATTGAGGCATAATACTGATCTTACCATCACTGAGGACTAATATCAGATCACTATCTATTACTGTGTGGATTCTGTGTGCTATTGTGACAACGGTTCGATCTTTAAATTCTTGAGTAATGATCTTCTGTATTGCTCCATCAGTTGCAGAATCAACCGAAGCTGTAGCTTCATCTAGAACAAGAATGCTGCTTTTCTTTAATAAGGCTCTACCAAGACAGAATAGCTGCCTTTGGCCTACACTCCAGTTCTCTCCATTTTCAATGACTGACAGAATCATATTGCTTATTAGTTTTCGAGGGATAAAATTGGATTTGCAATATTAGCAGAGACGGAAACTATTGATGCTATCAAAATTTTGAAACTGACCTGTTGTTTCCAGCTTTTCTTCCTTTCGACGTATGACATCTCGCAGTTGACATTTATCCAGAGCCTGAAAGAAGTTACTTTAGTGCCATCCTTCATTGTCTGAAACAATTTGTATGGTTTTTCTTTTTCTTTTTTTTTTTTTTTATTTGATCTTTTTTAATTCACAGCTAAAAATAGGTGGTGTTGTTTTGCTTGATGCCTTAACCCCTTGAGATTTACTAGGTTATATCAGTGCATTATTTTGCCCAAAAGTTGAAATAAGATATCTTTTTGCCCCTTGCTTCCACACCGCATCAAAATGTTAAAGATTTCGTATCTTTACTTTTTCATCGCTCGGGGATCCAGAGCATCACAGCCGCGGCAAATGTTTATTCAAGTTATGACAGTGATGACATACCAAATATATTTCTCTTACCTCCCAAATTGCGGTATCGGAATACTGCTCGAGTGGATCTAGATTTCCTCTAACTGTTCCCTCAAACATTGTTGGATCCTGAGGGATGATGCTAAGCCTTGATCTCAAGTCATGAAGGCCTATCTCGGATATGTCAACATCATCAATGGTAATTGTTCCCTCTCTGGGTTCTACTATTCGAAAGATTGCCTGTATGAGTGTCGACTTTCCGCTCCCCGTCCTTCCAACAACACCAATTTTTTTTCCCCCAGGAAATGTGCAGGTAATATTTTTGAGAACAGATGGAAGATGTTCAACATAGCGAATCTACATGGAATCACATATGCAAATTAGCGCATTTAGAATCATCTTTAATTTTCAGTTCCAAAATTTACTTGGTTACTGTAATTGTTTGACCAAATAATGCCTGAAACAGATGTACTTATTTTGATTCTGATAGCCTGATCAAGAGCCTTACCTGCAGATTTGTGAAACAAATTTTTCCATTATCTGGCCAGTTGGCTGGGGGTATATATTCATCAATCACCAGAGGGGCTTCACTTGCAAGATTCGAGTACTGAAGAACCCTTTCAACTGATATCATTTTGTTTTCAGCGTTGCATATATTCCATATAACTGAAGCTTGCAAAACATTCAAATTTATTCCATAAGTGACTGCTAGCCCTGCAATGCCTGCAAAATAAACAAATTATCATTTCCCCCTGCCGGTATACTCTGCTTTCTTTTCATCATTAGACAATATTAAACATCTAACAACTTATTTGATACATTTTATCCCAGCGGTATTTACTTCCAGATTTATTATGAAAAGAGTATCTCATGGCACAAGAGTTTTACATCTCAGTTGTTCTGGTCAACTTTATAATACTAATAGATTTTTATGAACCTAAAATCACATAAGTGCATTTTTGCTTACTTGGATTTATAATTCCTTCAGGAAGTGTAACTAGCAAAACCAGTGAGAATGCGAACACCAAATTGGACAACTGGTTCAGTACGAAAGAAAGCCACTCCATTGCTGCGACATTATGGAACCATGGCCTTGAATGATTGTCAATGAGGCAGAGGTTTGCATTGGCAAATCGTTCCTGTTGCTCGAAAGCACGAATTGATGCTGCACCTGCAAGTGATTCTGCAAAATGATGGAGGATTGGAGCTTGTTGTATACCCGCTAGACGCGCCAGCTCTCTTGCAGTTGGTATGTAGTATCTCTGACCATCACCAAGAAGTATAGGTCATTATTTGAAGTCTCAAGTTATTTAACAAGGACCTCCTAGGAACAAAAAGTGCCTCTAAGTGAGTATTTAGCTTACATGTGTGAAAGCGTGCTCCTGGTAGTATGATAGGCGTCGTGTAAAATTACGCATTCTGGCTCATATCAGCAGATACTTTATTTTCTAAGTCATAATATGATTGACACCCTACGCTCAAACTCCATTGAAGATAGAGTTTGCTGATATCTAGAACAACCACCTTTTAATAAATTCATGCCAGAATTTACCATGAAGTGTGAAACTACAAGATGACAGTAGCTACTTCTTACAAGTCTAGTCAAGGATAAAAAGGTCATCCTCCGAAGTAATAAGTACTTTCGATGCCATAGCATAAATCCAAACTTCATTTCTCCAACAAATCTAATGCATCTGATGACTGACCTGATACCAAACGCATATGGCTGTCACTGGAATGAAGATTAAAAATACTTCCCATGCAACTTGTGACATGACTACTATAGTCCCGAGAAGCTGAATTACTGAGAAAGCACACCACCCCAATCTGGTTGCCATCTCCAAATCTATGATACTTTGGTCTGTGGATGCCTGTAAAAATTAGAGGTTAAAAAATATCAAGAATATACGGGCTTAAAGTTTTCAGAAGAAGAAACAAGTATATTGAAGTGTTAAGCATAGTTTTCTTTTTTTTTTTTTTCTTTCTTTTTTAATATTTTTTTAAAAAAAAAATCAAGCAGTAATTCCCAATATTGAAAAATGCCTTTTGCTTTTTAAAGATTTTCCTTTGTTTTTGTCGATATCCATCCTGTAATATCTAGGAAAGCGTAAAAGCATAATGTAAAATGTAATTCTGGACCCTCTTTGAATCATAGAAGTAAACAAAAGTGATGATGGGGCTCACTAGGGTATTAGGTCATGTATGTTTTTATCTTCCACTTGGTGATATGGGAGATGCTAATATTTACATTAGTACACCCATGGGTTAAAGAAAAATCTACTGCTCAGCCAATATTTACTACATTCCAGGACTCAAGTACACACATTAATGTCTTTTGTCGTCTTTGATACCACTGGTAACACGCCAACTCTTTGGCTGTAGAGCTGAAATAACCAATTGGATCAATCCCCAGCAGGTCCAGGTTAATTTTTTACCATCCCACATTACCCCCAAAGTTCAAAAGGACATGGGATACTAGTGATTTCTCAGGCAGAGAGGGATAATGATCTTAGTAAGAAGTGATCCCGGTTGAATTAAGCTTGAATAAGTCATCTACACAACCTGCACCTTTATTTAGCATGCTACATTGATTGATTCGTGGAGTTGTTAGTTTCAATTGGTAATAGAACTGTTGGCAATGCAAAAGAACTAAAAACAAACTGGTTATATTCACTCCTATCTTTTCCACTTATTCCCCATGGAATAGTTTGTTGCAACTATTATGAATCTTAATCTTTAACAATTTACATTCTCACATGTCTCTGTGACAGGAATTTGTTTTGTGTAATTGTTTTCTCACAGGTGAATTGCTAGGTGACCTTCAGTTAATCACAACTGGAACCAGATCACATCTACATCAAACAATTACTTACGTACCCGATTTAAGATTCTTCCTGTCGGGGTAGAGTCGAAGAATGCCATTGGAGCACGAAGAACACTATGCAGCATATTGCTGAAGAGCTTTTCTGATGTCATCAAGCCCGTTATAGCCACTAAAGATGCTCGGATCAACACACAAAGTGAACTTCCAACAGCAAGAAGAGAATAAACAAGTAATATGAAATTAATCCCAAGTTTGGGTTCAACTCCGGTTGTTGGACAAGCCCATGCCATCCAGTAGTTGCTGGCTACTTGTAATGCTTGATATGATGATTGTGCGAGGAGAATTATTGGAACTAAGGCACCGCTTTTCACCACAGTCAAGTAAGACAAGTAAACTTCTTTCCCAATGCTTCCTTTCTCTCTTTCTTCATCCTGTACCAACCTTCCCCTTTCTGTTATCTCGATGCATAAGTTGTGCTCTGACTCTTGCTTTGCATGTGGAAATTCTTGATTTGTAGTGTTGTCTGTGTCTGTTTCATTTTCAATTGTTGTATATTCGGGTGTTCTACTTGAGCTTTCAACTGCTAAGACTGATTCTAGAGCTTGACTGTGTGCTCCAACTATGACTTCAAATCCAATATTTTGTTTCAAAAGTTCTTCAAATGTACCGGCTTGATCGGAAGATTCTTCCATTTTGCATCACCTGTTGCAACTTTTAGTTATTATATGAAACCTTTGTCAAGAAATTGCAATCATGCAAGTCAAGGTACCATTGAATATAAGAGGAATAAAGATCAAAAGAGAACTGATTTTGATAATGTTTTTACGATACCGTCGTCAACTTTGTGATTATTTATACTGAATGACTTCATGGTTGGGTGAGAAAATAGTACTCAGTTTCATGCCTCATTTTACTTAACAATTATTTTATCGGTTGAATTAAGAATGCATGTACCATATTACTTACCATTATGAGGTCTGCTGCAGGAAGAAATTCAACTTGGTGAGTGACATAGAGTATTGTTTTGTCCTTGAGAATCCCCATCAAACAGTCCTGTCGAGTATGGATCATAAATATTCACCAAATTGGCTTTATATAAGAAGAGTGCTAAGGTACCTAGAAAATCAATCTCAAGAATTGATTTGTAAGATCACTAACCTGAAAGAGTTGTGTACCAGTATGAGCATCCACGGCACTGAAAGGGTCATCAAGAAGATATATGTCAGCATCCTGGTATACAGCACGGGCTATCTGTATTCTTTGCTTCTGGCCTCCACTCATATTTATTCCTCTTTCTCCTATTTCTGTTAAATCGCCTGCTGCGAATAGTTCAAAATCCTTCGTCAGTGCACAGGCTTCAACTGTTTTATCATACTTGGCACTTTCATATGACTTGCCAAAGAGTATATTCTCTCTGATATTTCCAGTCAATATCCATGGAGACTGTGGAACATATGCTTTTGAACCACTAATCCTCACTGTCCCAGAGAGTCTCTGCATCTCTCCAAGGATGCAAGAGAGCAAACTAGACTTCCCAGATCCAACAGGACCACATATTGCCACTTTCATTCCTTTTTTAACTACAAGCCTTATCTCGTCAAGTGTTGGACTTCTTGATTCTATGTTCCAACTGAATTGTCCACAGTCAATCTCAATATGATATTCTGTCTGATTACCGGGAACAAATTCAACTGCATCTGACCTGATCTCATCTTCCTGGAGATAAGAAGAAATTCTATCAGCCGAAACTTTCCCTTGTGCAATCGCATTGAGTAAATCAGGTAGATTAAATATAGGATCTTGAAGCATCCGGAATGTAGCAAGTGCTGATAAGACTCGCCCAGCCGTGAGTGGGATCCCCATCAAAACACATCCACCAAAAGTAACCACAGAAATAAAAGCTGGTGAACCCCAGAAGATGAATGCTGTGAATGCTGACAATCTAAGTGATTTCCATATCCAGTTACTCTCTATTTTCCTAAGGCTTTCTAGCTTTTTAAGGTAATGGCTGTCCCATGCTTGCAGTTTGAGTGTCTTCATGTTTCGAAGAACTTCTGAAGTAGTTTTCATTCTGTCATCCTTGGCTTCCATAACTTTTTTTTGGAATCGTTTCTGAGTATTTGTCAATGGTATGTTTACAGCCAGCACCACTAAAGTTGCTGCAAATGCTATTAGAGCTCCCATTCCTAGATTCACATGTAGGACATACATCGCCAGCGAGATTTGTATAGGCAACATCCAAATATTATTTAAATACCACATGAAGTCTGTGATTCGTTGTACATCCACACTCATATAGTTAATGATCTCTCCACTGTTGCAGCTTTGACGTGATTGGCTTGACAAGATCTGGCCCTTTTTGTATATGTGAGATATCAAAGCGGCTCGCACTCGTAGTCCTAGCTGGCGAGCTCCAAATATCCACTGCCGCTGTGCTATTGTCTCGAGTAGTTTCGCCACTAGGAAGCATAGTATTAGAAAATAGCCATACCCCAGGCTTCTATATTTCTTTTCAGATAGAAAATCTACAAGGTAATTAATCAGATATGGACCAACATATGATGTTGATGCATTTATAACTGCAAAAAGTGCATTGATGGCTGCTTTCTTCCTTGCAAATATGTAAATTGCCTTATAGATAGATGACCTTGTTATTCCATCCTTCTCTTTTGTGCACTCTAGGCACTCGGTGAATTTCTGGGATAGGAAGTTCGCAGAGTCTTTGATGTCAACATCTGGAACTTGATCCTGGTCGAGTGGCTCCTTAAACCCTGTCTCAAACAGTGTATTAAGCCAAGAGAAGGTAACAAGTTGTGTAAGAGTAGCTTTCCCGTAAGGACAGTCTCTTTTGACGTCTGAATGCTTTTCAGTTTTTCCATTGACAAGGGGTTCTGTCATGTCATTTAAGATGCTTCCAGCTATACCTGTTTTCCCTTGGATCGATACCCCTAGTAGACCAATAGAAACAATAAAACTGACTATATCGGCATATTCTTGCACCCTCAGATGGTCATGGTTTGATATTACGTAATGGACGTCAATCATGGCACGAACCAGAGATAACAAGAAGCTGGATATCCACCAGATTCTCAAGATCCATGGGAACTTGATATACTTCCTATTTCGAACATTGTACAGTGTAATCAATGTTATTGCCCATGATACTACTTGCATAGCTCTGGAGGAAAGAACTGGAACCCTGATTTCGCACTGAGCGACACTTTTACTTTGAGAAATCAGCAACATCAGCAGCGTCACACAATGAGCACCCAGCACTAAGATGGAACAAATTATGCCGAGTTTATAAGAGAGGCCAGACCTCAAATCTGTGGGATATTTTTCTACATTCTTCACCTTGTTTCGGCCCCTACAAAGTGATTCCTGAATGTTTCTTATGAAGTGGAAGAAAACAGTTCCAAGGAATCCAAGTTGTAGAACTATGCTGGCATATTCCCAGAGGCATGGGGAGACTGTTTCTGGCCATGGAACCTGAACTTGTAGAAACCTCAAATCTGTCAAAGATTACAAACAAATGAGGTGAAAAAAAAAATGAGGATCCTACTTCTTGCCATGATTTTTAATAATTACCATATTGTTTCTGTTTTTGTGCATGTCATGAGGGTTTTTCCCATATTTATACATATTGCACTACCAAGGTCCAAACCATTTGAAAGGAAACAATAATTTTGCACGTCGCATTTACAATAGCATCTAATATAACAAAATATGCTGGCAAGAATTTAAATTTGTGTAGTCATTTGGCCGAAGTCCGCCCACTTCTGTTCTGTATGTTTATGCATGCATAGTGATGATAAGCTGAGAATACAGTAAAATACTTGAGTGTGGATTCATGGAAAATGCTATTTGCTTTTTTCATGGCATGCTCTCGATGATGGTAATTCTCCAGGTTCTCTGGTATAAAATATCCGAGTGTATATAATTGTTTTGAGACACTAGAATGTAGATTTTGAGTGAGTAAATACTTCTGATTCTTGCTTACTAGTGGAAATTACATGGTATTTTGTAAGGATCTTCTCATAAAATCCTCATTGACAAGTACAAGCATCAGATAATTTCCCCGTTTAACTAATGGGACGCTGTTCTGTTTGTCATTAGCAAGTGCTTTGTTGCTTAGACTTTCTGAATCTATTGTAACATCTTGTATGGCAACCTAAATGATATTACTGAGTAGGAATCTTTGCTGGATTTCTAAGTAGGGGGTTCTAAACCAAATAATTTTTGAAGTTCAATTAAATGCTGATCGAGGTTTTGAAGTCCGCCAGTATCCATTTATAATTTAAAATGTAACATTGGAAAACTGAAGCCAGCAAAAGTAATGGAACAGAAGAATAAGAAGAATGAAGCCTGGATCCAATTTAACTTGTCTGTGATTTGAATTATATGGATTAGAAATTATTATGTTCATTAACTGCAGAAAGGTTCTGTCAAATTTTTGAAATTGAACTGATGCAACTGGTATATGAATGAAGACTGATCAACTCATCTATGCATATATGTTCCAACTTGAATTTTTTCTCATATGGATATACTAAGTTTTCAGTATTAAATGCTTGACGAAATTATGAAATTGTTTATCCAGATCAACCGAGCCATACATCAAGGAGAACTACCACATCAAAAAGGCAAGTACTATTAACACTATCCTAATACGGGTGTGTATCTCTTTCTTACTGAACCATACATCAGAAAACTAAGAAGGCAAGAAATACTAACACAATCCTAATGCAGGTCCATGTCTGGCACATTCTTATATACTTTATTGAAATATTTATACTTAGGTCTCAGTTTCTGTTTTATTTGTTAGCCTTTCTATTTGTTCAACTTATCGTCTTTTTATCAGGAGCATGCACATCCTTGAACGCTCCAGAGAGTAAGAGATAATTGAATTATCACGTGATTATCTTTTGCTGAACGGCCTGTGTGAAAAGGAATTGTTGGGCAATTTTGGCGGTAAATCGGAACTGTCCCTCCCATTCTGACACAGAAATTCTATATAGATTATCTGTGCAAATAAAATTATACATGAAACTTAATGCATCAATCTGCACCCTCTCTGTGTTTCTTTTTTAAGCTTTTGACACAGTGATGAATTGTCTACTTCTCACTGCATTTCTGTGACCACAAGGACCCCAACGACAAATCTAAAACAGTATTCAAACAGCAAACCAAATGATTTCTTGTTAATAAGTTAAATATGATTCTGACCACAGGATAAACACCATATCAGTAAAAATTCGACAGGCACCTTGAAAATGGATTCTCATGAATTACTTTAATCATTTCAAGTCATTGTGTATGCGTGCATGCTGAGCATTGAAAATTATACAGTAAGAAGTTAGAGCTTACTTGAATCACCATAGGACCTCAGCATTTCTTCCAGTACCATTTTCCCCCTCTTACACTGATGAATCAGGATCAAGTACTTCTATCAGTGTGAAGAATCTGAGTCTGAAGATTAAGGTCTTATATAGAGTTGGTGTAGGGAAGCAAGTCTATAGCATATTCTAATATGCTATAGAAGTTATTTTTTCGATTTCTGAATGAGGAGGTGCCTTAATATGTGATAGGGAGAGTGGAGTGATGAGAGATCCAGAAAACTCACACACATATGACTGGGCAGAAAGAATACTGTTAGTATATCTTGTCACAGAGTGAGAGATCACATGGCGGTAGATTTTAGGAGTCATTTGGCTTTTAGGATAGAACACTAACTAGTTTCCTAGTTTGACATGAATCATGATGTACAGGAAACAAAAATCTCATCAACCTTAGTATGATAGTGTTCAGAGTAACGCCCAGACACGCGAGATTCAGATTCCATAGTGACAGTCACCCAATTTTACATCACATGAGGGAGATGTGGGTAGAGAAAGGCCTATGGGAAGAAATATTTAATGTGGCTTTAGTGCTTAATAACCCCACTATTGAATGTTTTCTGGAGTTTTTGGAAACAGAGGGGATGCTGACCATTGATAGTGGGAAAATCTTGGCAGTATTTGAATTATTGATATTCCGACATTGATGTGCAAGGCCAAGAAAGATAATGTTAAATTTGGCTTCTTGCATATTGTTTATATAATGAACCTCTTGGATTTAGCCAGAACTTAATAATTTAATTAAATTATGTCTAGGTAATCTTTAGGGATTTCTGAAGAGTGATGGAGGGTAGTGGCTAAAAATTTTGGGAAGAGGTGGCGCTGAGTTGGCATTAGTTATGAGAAAGAGTGATTGTCCTAAGCTCAGTATGATATAGCTTTTTAGCATACTTTGCCGAAATGTTAATGAAATATGTGGTCAAAGAGTGGATAGAAGTTTTGGATCCCATAAAATTTGTGGTTATCATCTCACTAGAACTTTTTGTTAGATAATTAATCAAGGGATGTGCGACCCTAATAATCTCTCTTTACAAATAATTTGGGAGAGGATTTTCTGAATCCTAGTCCTGAGGAGAAAAGAACGAAGGACTGTTGGTTCATGTGATGCATTAAAATAATTATAACTAGAGGAGACAAAATCCTAAAATTAGTAACTTCGTCATCGAAATACATTTCAATCCTTAAGAGTATAGAGATATTCACATTTGATTTGTAAGGATTTTCGATAATGTTTTGTTTCTAGAGTCACTAACTTTGTGAATAACATCGTATCCACTTTTGAATGAAGAGCACAGAAAATTAAGCTCTTCAAGAACGTAAAGAGATGTTCTATAAAGCAATGTCACTCAGTTTATTTTATGTTACTGTCAGTGAGTTAACACTGGTGCTAGAAATTAAATCCGATTCATTATCATATCATTGTTACTTAACACAAGCTCAACAACAACATTGACGAATAAATCATTTCTCCACCTGTGATTTTTACAGATCTTCATCACTTTATTTCAAGTAAGACCCTAATTTTTACATCTTAGAAAACGTGTAAACACAATAATGCATTACATAATCATTTCATTTCACCAAGACCCAACTTTTGTTTCTTGAAAAGACGAAATCGTTAAATCACAACACGTCTCTTTTTACACAAGAAATACATCGACATTAATAGGCTATCAAGAGATAGCTTTTTGGTTCCAAATAAAAAATATAGTTGTTGCGAGTTCTTATTAGGTCCACGTAGATTCAAAAATATGTAATAATCTTGGGGCCCTTAGACATTAGAATTTTGTATAGTTGTAATATTTGTCAAATTGGGCAGAGGCAGGAAAGTACCACGAAGTAGGCACGAAAATGTTAATGATTTATGTAAATGTCGGAGTCTATGATTAGATTGTAGCAAATTTTTGCACGACGCCTATGCCGAGTCCTTTTCGCTTGATTCTTGACTAGTCAATCATATCATCCACGTATGTTGACCACTAAACTACTTAGCCTAAATGACGTCGTACGGCATTATTGTTTTAAGGAATTGGTGATATTTATGCATGCCTTGTCTGGTACACTGAACTCGTTGCTACAGAGTAGTGACTATTACTGTTTCTTTAATAGTGATATATATAAATGACATGTATCATGTATGCAACTTTTATGCTTTCAAAGGCAACATATTAGGTTTGGTAAGAATTAGTGAATTTTCCAATCCAATAGTCTCTTCTATGTCATGGCAAAAACACGCTCAATTGTTTTCTGGAAAAAAAAAAAAAAAAAAAAGAGAGAGAGTTATAAAAAGAGATAAAAAAAGTTAAACAAAATTGACACATGACAGGATCTTATTTTTCAACACATCACATCAATTTTAAATCAATGAAAATTATATGGACCACATGTCTATTTTGTCTAACTCTTTGTTCCATTTTTTGTCTAAATAGAATTATTCAAAAAAAAGAAAAAGAAGAAGAATATATTAAGTAAAAAAAAAAAGAAGAATATATTAAGTACAAAGTAACAGTTAAAAATATATTAAAAAATATAAATATAAGCGCAAGATTAATTTTGGGGAAAAAAGTCAAGGGGAACAAACATATTTCTAAATAATGTGTAGGGGAAAATATGAATTAGACACGTAGCGGTGTTTTATTAGATTGGAAGGGAAGTGAGAGTTGAGGAAAATAGTATTTTATTAGATTGTGAAGGAATGGAAGAGGGGGAGAAAACCTTTGGCCCCTCATTTAGATTTTTTACCCACCCAAAATAGGTTTTCCCCCTCTATTTTGACACACTATTTGAGTTGTTGGAGGAAAATTTTGGGTTTTTCTCCCCAACACTAATTGTGCTCTAAATCGGGTTAAAAAAACTTCCCTGTAAACCAACTTTGTTAGGGATGGGCGCACTCAGGGGCAGAGGATTTTTGGCATCTCTAAACTTCTTGTCATCTCTATATGTCGTTTCCATTATTGTCTCTAGACTCATCTTACAGTGGTAATTTTTACACGTTTAGGAGTTTGTTTGATTTTATTTATTTGAAGAATTTATAATGAGAAGAGAGGTAGGAAAATGTAAAAATATGTGAAATATGATGTTGTAATTGAACAGTTATCAAATCAAATGTCAAATCAATAATAGGTAAATTTATAAATTGAGAGAATAAAGGGGATCAAACAAGCTCTAGATCTCTCTTTTGCTCTATGAATTTCTTTGTTGTTTTAACATTTTTTTTTCCCATGTTAGTTAAGTGATTTGACCTCTAACAAGATATTTTAGTATTGGAAATGTAGGTGCGGGCTATCAGCAATAAGCTTAGGTAAGATGTCACTATCAATGCATCCTTTAAGCATTACTTGGAAATTATCACGATATCCCGATATACGTTTGACGGGATGATATGAGATCATTTTTAAGAAATTACCTTACATTGAGTTCGCCTAAACTACATTTTAAGTACATAGAAGAAATTCTATGTTCAGCAAGTTCATTCATCCCAACTACAACAACTAACACATTCAACTAATTCTTTCAATTACCGCCAATAATAATTTACTACATTGTGACTGAGGCACTTTTATTGACTTTGCAAAAAGCTTGAGCCACGATAAATAAATTCATAATTTTTCAAGCATAAAAGTGTTCTCTTTGTGAAGAAAGATGCGGGTGAAGGGACCTAACTTTAAAGTGACCCAAGAAATAGTCCAAAGCTGCAGTCTCTTCTTCCCACAAAATGCCAAAGTTTGACAAGATTCCCTCCAAATATAACAATAAAAAATATATAAAATGAAAGCGAAATAATGATTGCTTGACGAGTGAATAGATCTCATTTTCAAAAATTCAATTCAACAAATCAATATCAGTCATGATTTACCAAGATTCTTGTACATCAAGAAAATACCATGTTACCTTTCTTCGCCTAAAATTTCATTTGGATTTATTGGCTCAAATCGGTAAGTGGTAACTTGGCTTTAACGACTCGAAGTCACCTAAAAAAAAATTATCATATAACTTACGCAGCTTATACATGGTAAAATAATGTTCTTTAAACACCGTACAATTTACAATATTAAACAAGTTATCACTCTATGAAGTCCAATTTGAAACTTGAAGTGATGCTAGGTTGATCGCTTCAAATTCAAAAAAAAATTAGCAGATATTCAATCAATGTTTGCACAAGCTCCATAGTCTCTTATTTTTCCTTCTAAATATATATTATCTTCAAATAATATAAGTAATCCGCCTAAAAAGAAAAAAAGAAACGGGAAAAAAAGGGGAAGGAAGAGAGCCAAATAGTCTACACTTAAACGAGAATTGATAAAAAGTAATTGTCATGCTAGTCTACTGGTGGCACAAGTAGATGGACCACTTGAAGAGCAATCCAAGCTAACGACTCTTGGTTCATATAACTTACTTTATAATTTCTCTTTCGAAAAAAATGAAAATCTTTATAATTTCATTTCTACTTTATTACTAATGAAAGTCCAATTCGTATTATTCGGCCCGAGTCTCCCACAATAGTAGATAGTGATTTAATTTTTGTACCGACTACCCCAAAAGCTATGCATCAAATGCAATACGCTAAACCAGAACCCCTCTCTTAAACACACTTACAAGGAGCAACTTTAAGCGCTACAGTAATTGTATCTTTGTTTTCTCTTGTCTGTCACTAGATACAAGTCGACTCACAGGAAATTAAAAAGAGAAGAATATCGAGATATTTAAGGCGTGTTTTATTTATATTTTTTGAATTCATTTTGAGTTTTATCTTTCAAGAGTAAATATTAAGTAAAAGAAAGATTTCATTTCTTTTGTTTTGAGCATTTTCAAAATTTTAAACTGAAAAGCTCAAAAGGACAAAATAGCATTTCTCTTGTTTTGAGCTTTTCAGTTTAAAATTTTGAAAATGCTCAAAACAAAAAAATGAAATCCTTCTTTTACTTAATATTTACTCTTGAAAGATAATATTTACTCTTGAAAGACAATATTCAAAATGAATTCAAAAAATATAAATAGAACAGACTCTTAGTTATTGTGTCATAACTCATGATCCCAAAGTATGTGACAAGAAGAGACAGTAAAAAGTCATCTAAAAAAATCGAAATAACATATATCTTTAATTGATAAAAAAGAGAAATATGCCAACGTTGAGAGATCCAAACAAGGATATATGTGGGAAGATTGTGGAAGATAATATTCCACATGCACCTAACATTTTGTCACTCTTAGCATTTCAAAATTCAAAGTACAAAGATAAATTAGTCTCCGCCCCTCTCTCCCATATGATATATCAAATTGAAAATTTTCGAAGGCTACCCGGATGGCACTTTATGGTGCTACTATTCAATAGCTTACTTTTAGAATAACTAGTATTTGAGAGAGATAGAGAGAGAGAGTAATTGACTTCTTGATTGGTGGGTGTTAGTTATCGGTTCAGTAGAGCCCGCCCCTATACTCATAGATGTTGCCATTGAGAGTCATCCATATAGTACCATAACCGGCACGATATCAAATATGCCATACACCGTTGTCTTGCACTCTCTCCATCCCACAAAGATAATTCGGTAAGTAATTTTATGTGGATTAAGGATTAGTGTTTGTAATGTGGTTATAACATTTAATTTTACCTTATTTTTCCATATATACCTTTGTGTCATTAATTGGTTGAAATATTTTCAATCTATAGGTAGTTGAATAACAATAATTAATTAGAGACACATATGAAAATAAAATAGTAAATACATATTCAATATGGTAAGTGGACTATCTTTTTGGGACGGAATGAGTACTAATTTATTCTTATTTTTATATAGAGATGTAAAAATTGTCAAAAAGTATAGATTATTACTATTCTTTTATCATCTACCTAATGAATTAATTTTACATGTCAAGAAAGGTTACAGACACCTATAATAACAAGATCTATGGTACTATTGAGAGTTAAGGAGGTGTTTGATTCTCTTTATGAAAATACATTATAATCTCATTTATCACTAATTTGACAATTGCTCAGTTATAATTATAAATTTTAAATTTTTATTAAATATGCATCACTCACTTCACCTCATTATAATTTCTCATTATAATTCAATTTAAATAAAGTTGTTCAAACAGCTACTTATTTTTTCCAGCTATGTGGAACGGTTTTTCTATGGTATTCATTAGACATCATTTTATATGGCAGGCACATAAGAACGATTTTTCTATAATGTCTAATGATTTATATGACATACACTCAGTGGACACAATATTCATTGGACATCATATAATGTGCGCTACACGGAAGCCTTTTTGTCCGTTTCTATTTGTAACTAAAGAAATACTGACACGTCAAAGAATTACTATACAAAGACCTTTGAGAAGACCTTTTTGCTTGGCAAATGGACCTATCCTTTTCCACATTTTTACGGTAAGAGTAATTTACACTTAACGTCCTCAATCTTTTAAGTATTTATAAATCATATATCTAAATTTTAATTTTTCTCTTGTGAGTCTCTAACCTTTAAAGAAATTCCAATTTAGTCCTTAATGATTAAAACCATCAAATCCGTCTGTTAAGCTACGGGCATTTTCAGTAAATTATAAAAAATGAATATTTTAATTTAAAAAAATAAATAAATAAAGGAAAAAAGGGGAGCCCCCTGCTGTCATTTCCGACAGCCAAAAATGGCTGCAAGTACAGGGGGAGACTCCCCTTGCTGTTGCCATTTTCGACAGCCATTTCTTTTTTCTTTTTTATTTTTTAAATTAAAATATTTATTTTTTATATTTTGTCGAAAATACCCCTGACTTAATAGATGAATTTGACGGTTTCGGTCACTAGGAACTAAATTGAGGATTTTTTCAAAAGTTAGGGACCTACAGAAGAAAAATTAAAAATTAAAGACGTAATCTATAAATATTTGAAAGATTGAAAACGTTAGATGTAAAGTACCCTTACTTTAATGGTTGCAAGTACTACACTTTCATTCCGTCCCAAAAAAAAAGGTACTACACTTCACGTACGGGAATCCTATCCAACACACTAGACTCGATTTGTGTTTTTTGTTTTTTATTATTTTTTTAGCGAAAAAATGAAAAGTGGCCAATGTTGAGATGAATTACATTCAAATCCATAAGACAATGAAAACGTGGCAATGGTATAGACTATTAGCTGATGAACAAAATTAAAATAACCACACTTTATTTTTGTCAAAAGCAGAGTAATCTCACGTAGAACCACACTTTATTTTTGTCAAAAGCAAAGTAATCTCACGCAGAATATTCGAAAGTGGGTTGAAGCTAACCCAGACTTCTAAGCTTTTTTTCCCCTCCCTTTTCTATTGTCAAAGAATCATATCTCAAAACTTGAACCATAATCGAACCGTCATTGTCAACCTCTGTTATGTGGAGACAATGGTATTTAGCAAAAGGCAACCCTTTCAACAGGGTTATGGATTCACATTTAGCCTTCCCCTTTTATTTTAAAATAAAGCAGTGATAGAAACATAGATCATTGAAGATACACATTTAAATCATCTATGGTATGTTGTTTTGGTTCTAGTAGGGCTACATGTAAGTTATGATTTATATTTTGTATTACTCATATATATGGCAATATATATATATAATCAAGGTGAGTGTTTAAAATTATCTTTGTAGGCAAAGGTCTCCAATCTTTAAATTCATTTTTAGTTTTTTTCCTTAACCATTAAATCTGAACTTAGACACCCTCTAAATTGGTTTCACTCAATTTATCACAAAATATGTATTTATCGTAATATATATATATATGTATATCGAGAATTTTATTTTGCTCACGCATGTATGTTATTATGCATGCGTGTAACACATAACACACATCTAGGCTACAAGTGTGAAATGCTTGTAGCTTAGATGTTTGACACATGTACATGCATATATAATAACATGCATGTGTGTAGGTAAAATAAAATCTTTGATATATATATATATAGTCCTTTTCATAGCCAAACAACTTCACTATATGAAAGAAACCATTGTTGGTTTCACATATCCTATACTATAAAAGAGCGAACGCCGGTTTACTGTTTTTTGGAACAGTAACTTCCAATTTACCCTAGTTCTCATTTCCCAATTTCTCATTTTATCCTCATCCAGCTCCTTTTTCTTTCTGTTCCTTTGAGTCAATTAGATATGAACGCACGCTCTCTCCCCTGAAATTTTCCATACTGTCTATCGCTTCTCTCTTCTAAATCCTGATCCCGGTAGTAGTTTCTTTTTCTTTCCAAACCTTGTTTTTGCCTTTTTTCCTCTGTCTCAGACTGTCAGACGTTCTTCGCTCGAATCTTGTCGAATTTGAAATAAAATTTTAGATTTTCTTTTCTTTTTTGCTGTTAGTTTTGATAATCGAAGCCGAGCTTCTTTGAATCTACGAATTCTTCAACCGGGTGAGTTATTATAGTTTTTAATTTCTAACATTCCTCTCTGACTTTCTTAAGTTCTTCTGTGTTTTCATATAGCAAGTTATCACTTTTGTTTTAATTTTGCGTGAACATCTTTAGGGTGGTTCTCGGATATCCCTCCTACACCCTCTCTTATTTATACAAACAGCATATGTTTAATGGGTTTTGATGTGGTGTATATTGTACACTGTTTGATTGGTGTTTCTGTAATTAACTGGTAATAATTTTGATTGCAGTAGTTAATAAAGCATGCCAATTAGCAATCTTTTAGGCTTAGGTATTGTTTACATGGGTTTTGCTATGCCCACATTGCCCCAGAAAGCTCCAAATGGGTTCCGTTTCTCCTGCAACAGTAACTCCTACAACAGTAAATTGCTATGTCTTTTATTGTGGGTTTGGTTCTTGATATCTTTCAAAATTTCAGCTAACCTTGTTATGCAATAAATAGAGTAACGATTAATATTTTTTCACGATATATTATTTACAAGACAACTGGATTTGTTATTTAGTGCCCAGACAATGGCTTTGTTTGGTAACCATTTTAAAATTGGTGGATTTATAAATGGGTTTAAATTTCAAATTTTATATATGTACACGACGCTCTTCCGATCTTGTCATGTGGAGGTAATGATTAAAATGATGTAAAAGTTCAAGTCAAATCAAATATGTGGTTAAATATGGTGTTGCCATGTGTCCAAAAGTTGAAAGTTAAATTGGTTGATAAATTTGAGGTTTTTTTAAATGGTTACCAAACATAGTGAATGTCTTTTTGTATTTAGACCTTGACATGACAGATAAATGAAAAAGCCAATGGTAAGATTTACAAAGTGTTTGGCAAAGGGTTTATAATTTGAATTATAATTTGTGACGTGTCATCATTTTATTGGTTGTTTTTTGTAAAAGGTAAATAATTGCAGTTTGACTTTACCTTTTGACTTTTTGAAAAAAGAGAAATCAATGAAATGATGCCGTGTGGCAGATTATAATCCAGATTATAATCTATGTGAGTTGCCAAACAAATTGTTAAGTTTTAGTGCTTATTTTGTTTTATGTTGTCCATGCTATCTTGTGCAGATTTATAGATTTTATTTTCAATGTCTTTATGGATTTTTTCCTTAAAAGTATAATTTTTTTTTTTCAAAAAAACTTCTTTGTATAATGTGCTTATTACATATGTATGAATTAACATCTCCGCTCATAAGTTATAATTTGGAGGAATGGGTTGCAACCATTTGTTGTTAATTTTGAAATATATTCTACTTGTACATAAAAATTGGGCAAATGAAGAATTATAGAACAATTGTTAAATGACAGGGCATATCAAAAATTTCCAAGTCCATGATCTACATAGGTTGGGCAGGATAAATGTCCAGCTTCTGGGAAGGATTAATGAGTATAGATAGGATATCAAGGCTCAGTACATAAACATGCACTCTTCCTACGCATCAGGTTCATATAGTCTTTGTTCATTGTTTATCAGATTCGGGTATTTGAAGTACTTGGTTAGGTGGTCTTCGAATGAATTGTTAAGTTTGGGTAAACAGTTTACTTTTTAGTCACATGTAATGTGCCCTTAACTTCTAACATATAACTTGGCCTGGTACTCTAGAAATTTCATTCACTATCAGTTGTGCAGTGTTAATACTACTAGGCATAAATGTACTGAAATTAACTAACTAGATACATTTCATTGTAGCACTACCTACTTACTTTGAATCACAGGTGTCCTAGAACCTTTTCTTGAGGATATTGTGTTTAGAGGTTTCTTTATAGTATCTCTGATCAAGTGGTGCAATTTTTTCTTCCGAAATTGTATTCACTTTAGATATCAGTAGTAAGAAAAATGCATGACACTTGAAGCATTTTGGAGTTAAAAATTCAAAACCACAGCTTTTATTTCATTTGAAGCATAGCAAGTATGCGTCACGCCTTTTATGAAGTTTAATGACTAAATATGACAGTTAAAATGGCGGCTTTAATTCAATTTCTGCATTTCTTTTTTGCATGCTTCTATTGTAAACATTGATAGAATGGTGTCGTTGATTGAGTTTTCCTCTAATTTGGCAAATCTAAATGAGGTTATTCTGATCATATGCTACACTGAGAAAATATCTTCAAATTTGGAATGTACATTTTGAGTGAGTTGATGCTTATTTAAGACAGATAGGTTCCAACTTTTTCTATAGGTCGCCGACACACCTTGCCGTGCTTATTAGTGCTGTTGTATTTGCAGTTGCACATGTCCTCAACTTTTAAGTTCTTGTTATTCTTCATGCCCATGAGTTATTTTTGCTAAAGAATTGTTCAAAATCCAATCACAATTCACATTTTTTGGAACTCTCGAAGTCATGTTGCTTCTAAATTTATATTACAAATACCTTACTTTTTAAACAATGAAAATGAAAATAGAACAACATGAAATTGGCAGACACGTGCAACGCACGTGCCATACCTAGTATATATTAGGATCCCTCACTAGGCCTATATTTTTTTTGGGCGGGGGCTGAGGGGGGAGGTAGCCATAATAGGGCGGCTAGAAAAATTACAGCCCAGAACTTATATAGCCCATTACCCTATACCCACAACCCATTAGCCCAAAACCTAATTCATAATAGGAGTTCCCTTTAGATGCACAATTTTTACTTTTTCCAAAAAATCACAACTAATTAAATGTTTGGTAAATTTTTTAAAAAATGATAACTGTAGAAAAAAAATAACATCCTACAATAGATTTTGAGAAAATGTAGCTTTTCAAATTCTACTTTTAACTTTTCCAATTAATTATAGGGGAGTTATATTGATACTACCAAAATTGTTAACCAAACCACATTTTAAATACACACTAATTAAAAAATGATTTTTATATCAACACCACACTTAAACTTACTACTTTGAACTTACTACTTAGCCTTACAATTTAAGGGGAAAAAATGAAATTATAAATAAACATAAAATCGTCTACCACTTTTTCATTGCCAGCGAGTCCTGCATCCAGCCACCAAATGCAACAGGAAAAAGGTAATCTTGAATATCATTCAACAATCAATTTAGTCCCATTTCGACACCTGATAAACTATATGCTATGGCACCCGATGGTACATGTGGCGTACATATGTGTCACATGTACCATCGAGTGCCATAGCATATGGTTCATCAGGTGCTAGATCAAATTTTATCCATCAAAATTTATCAATTCTCCACTGCTAATGTCCCAAAATTGATTAAAGCAATCTCTCCAAAATGTTAATTTAAATGGCTATGTATTTTATGTTTATCCCACAGACAATCAGCCTATTATTCTCGCAGCCGACGACACTCTTCTTCTCTCTTCTTTATAACATCATGCAATCTGTATTTTGGTTTGTGTAATATTTTATTCTGGAGTGCCAATTTATGTTACGGGGTACGGTACATGAAAATAGGAATGTCAATTTTATACTCGAAACCCAATACCCGTTAAATATTGGGACGAGTACGAGGTGAAATTCTCTTCCCCAAAATCGGGGTCGAGGACGGGTGTTGGCCTTCCCGACCCAATATCCGATAGCATTTTTTAAATTATATCATTAAAAAAAATTGGTATAAGAGAAGAGACCATAAAGATTCAGACTCTTATACGCAAAGTTTAATCAAGGTGCCCCGACCACTTTGCCCAATGTTTTTTATGTTAAATTTTTAATTAAGTTTAACACATAATTCAAAATATGAGTTTTTTTAAAAGAACTTTAAATTTGACGTGTCATGTGTGGTTTGAATGTTTCATGGTTTGAATTTTCCTTGTGGTTGAATAACATTGATAAATTGGGCTTGACGTATAATATTTTGGATGATTTTCCATATAGTTTTCAATTTTTTTAAAATTTTTTTAATATTTTCTTAACCAGGCGGACAACGGGTTTTTTTCTCGTATCGCCCCCCGAACCTCTCCCTGCCCCGTACTCGCACCAGTATAGGGCGGGGGGTTTCCTTAACGGGGCGGGGGGCGGGCAAGGCATATTCTCGCCTGAACCCCTCCCGTTGCCATTCCTACATGAAAATATAGAGGGAAAATGGATTTGGTGACGGTGGCTGGTGGTCCGGTGCCATGGATGTAAAGGTATTAGCTGAAGGTCTAAAAAATCATTTGAAGAGAAAAATACAAATTTTGCCGTTGAAAAATGAAGGTGACAGAAACATAAAGGATATGGGTGGTGGTGGAGGACTACAGTAGAGAAAAGAAAGAGAAGGTGAGCGCTAATTTAAGCGGAAGGGCGGCGGCGGTTGCAATAGATAAAAGAAAGAGAAAGATGGTGGTGGAGAAAAGAAAGAGAAGAGTGGTAGTGAAAAACTAAAAATCACCGGGTTGACAAATGCAAGGGCGGAGCCGCGGAGGTGGCTGCAGCAACAAACAAATAGTGGTGCCAAAGACAAGGGAGGGTAGTTTTCTTGGACGTGTGTGATGTACACAATATTTAAAAAGAAGGAACATATATATTAGAATTCATGTATTTTTTCAGTAACTATGAACTTGAATGGATATAACATAACAATAAAATAATTAAATTTACCGAGCACTTAAAAACTACTTTAAACTAGCAAATGAGACCTAGCCCATTTGGTTAGGAGACTAGGCTAAGGTACTTGGACCTGGAGGTCTCAGGTTCAATTCCTCTATATGAGGTATTTTTTACACTTTATTATAGTTTGTATTTCCACTATGGGAAAATATATCCACACAACACTTTTTTATAATTACACCATATTTTTATTACATTAAAGGTCCTTAATCTTTATAACTTGTGAAGTTTGTGTCCTAACAAATCTTATTGCATTTTTTCTGAACCGTTTAATTAATTTTTATTTCTTGTTTCTCAATAATGATTATTATTTGAAAAATTTTATTCATATGTCTTAGAATCATAAGAAAATATATATTTCACTTTTACAGATTTTTCTTTTTTGATTTATTTAAAATATTTAAGCGGTTCTTACTCCACAGTTTTTAGAAGAAAATCATTGTTAGATATAAGATATGATAATCGATTAAAGATTAAGAATAAAAATATGACAAAAAAAAAGTTAATACTTTAATTTAAAAGTATGAAAAAATGAAAGATATTAAATACAATTATAGTGTGGTGTGTTTAGTAAAACATGTTGTGTCAAGATAACTACCCTTCCACTATATGTGAGTTTGTCTTGTTGATATTTTTAGTGTTGTGTTTCAGTAAGATTAAAATCTATGCGCATTTATACTGCTATGATGCAAATTTGTATTTATACTTAAAAAAAAAAACTACTTTAAACTATATGCAACTTCAGTATAAAAGTTTACCAAACATTAACTAATTCTTTTCACAAGTGATTTCTTACTCAGTAAAGTAAAAACTGATTATTTAAGAAGTTATAGTAAATAATAAACTAAAGTCCAATTGAAGTTTTACATGCGGAGAGCATTTTTGTTACACAGAATAAATTATATTAAATAATTCGGCATTATTATCATAGGATTATTATTATGTTTTCCAAGATAACGTTATTTATTTTTTTTGACAATAAGATAACATTATTTAATTAACTAAAAAATATAAAATTAACGGATTTCGTTCAGTGGTATTATTAGAATCTATTACATTAATGATTAATTTTGAAATCTTATTTAATATATATAGGTCTAGTTGTGTAAGTTTGATTTTGTTCGCGGTTCACCCACCCACCCACTGTAACCCCGCCCACTTATGACGTAACACATATATAGCTGGACGTGACGTATATATATAACCCCGTCCACTTCTGACGTAACGCATATATGGCTGGACGTGGCGTATACATATCCGCCATGTGGGTGAACCAGACTCGGTGTAGGTTTCCCTACTTTTTACGGGTCATTTTGTAACCAATTATAAGTAATTTGTATTACAATTTACAACTAAAAGAAGTGAAATTGTGGCCATCTCATATATATCTTTCGTAAAATCAACGTATATATTAGTAGTTACCAAGCAGATCCTATCTATGTTGCACATTCTTTGGACCTCTAGCCCGGGGACTCTCTTGTTTTTGGCCCATTTAAAATTCGCTAACTGACCCGGACACATTACAAAAGGCGGTCGGGCTATGGAGAGGTTACATCTCTCTTTATGGAGAGACAATTGTCACGTGCCTGCATGTGATTAGAGGCTCATATAATTTTATTTCTAAGATGTCATCATTTAGAGTTGACAATGTTAATTTTAACTTATTCGCTTTATACAAGCAAATAAAGTCCAGAGATGATGCTCATAAAGGTTGTATTCCTTGATATTCTTATGAATACAAGACACAATGGTTTCACCAGAGGAATTGGTTTCAACAACGGAATTGGTGTTACATGGGATGAAATCATATTTCTCTCTTAAAAATTTTTTCATTTTTAAAAGATAAGATTACAAATAAACATAGATTACATGCAACTGGTAGCAAAAGATTATTTCACAAAAAATCTACTGCTCAGAAGAAATGTCAAGTCAATCCCCTAACCCTCAATCACATGCAAGCACGTGGCAGTTGTATCTCCATAAGGGGAGTGGTAGCCTCTCTTTAAAAAAATTCTTACAAAAAGTGGGTAAATTTCACAGTGTCCCTAACCTATGCATTTTGTAACAAATTTGTTCATAACATTTTTTTGACTTCCAGAGCCCCTAACATTTCGTAAATTAGAGCAGAAAAAACAAATACAAACAAAAACTTTTAAGAAATTAAAAAAAACATTTATTCCTTAACTTACCCACCTCGTGTTTTTGCTTCATCACCGAAGATTTGAGTCTTCCAATTTTATTGCTGGAATTTGTCAAAAAAAAGGGGACAATGGATTTTGCTGTGATTTCTTAAGAGATTGGGTTGTAGTGGGGACTGTGAATAAGATAACATGGACATGTTTGAGAAGAGGGTATTTTCTTTTATTTTTTTAAAAGCTTTTTTAATTTTTAATTTTTTCTTATTACAACATAAGGGTAAAATATCATTTTTTTTACCATGTAACCGCAAAATTGGACGGAAACCATCTGAAGGGACGATGCATGCAAATTTATACTCATAAAAAATTGTATTAAAAAGTTGTCTGTCCGTTCTCATCACTTCTTCTTTCTTATCCTCTTCTTCCATTACAATATATTTCCTTCTCTTCTTTCATCATCCCAATGTTATAGTCGAATCACTGCATGGTAGTATACTAGTAAAAAAACCGTTAGGGACAAATTTGTTACAAAGCGCAAAAGTTAGGAACGATTTGTAAAATTTACCCTCACAAAAACTTCCGCCTCTCTTTTCCGCAGAAACCCTAGAATCGTCTCAGCCGAGAATTATATCCCGTCGCAAACAAAAACACACACTGTCTCAACCGAACAGCGGAACTGGCTCTCTGGCATAGACGCAAATATACATACACTGATAGATTCAAGCATACGCATAAAAGCACAGTTCTATTAATTAGTCATGGCGGAAGTTGTATCAATGGATGAATTACACGCCATCGCCGCCCGTCTCAACGTTGATCTCTCCTCCATAGATATCGATTCTATCCGTCTTCCCCCGGGCGATGACTTTGGCGTCATAAGGTAAGGTTTTGGCTTAAAATCTCCGTTTGGCTGTATTTCGATGGTGTTGCGGTGATGAATAATTTTGGGTGAAATGGTTGCTGTAGTGATGATGAGGATTTGAAGGAGCAGGACCCATTGGAGTTTGAGCAGGGATTTGGAAACATAATTGTTGTGGATAATTTGCCGGTTGTGGCCAAGGACAAGTTCGAGAAATTGGAAGGTGTAATTCGTAAAATCTATAGTCAAATCGGGGTTATTAAGGAGGGTGGCCTCTGGATGCCAGTAGATCCTGAGACTCAGAAAACTTATGGATACTGCTTCATCGAGTATAACACTCCTCAAGTACGTGTTACTTTCATTTTTAGTTAATTGCGTATACTTCTTTATTTTAATTTGTGTTCAGCTGAAGCTTTATTATTGTGAAGATTCTATGTGTGTTTTTTATTTTTGCTAATCATTTCTGCTGTTAAAAGGAAAACGTTGTATTTATTGTTTTGTGGTCTGCAGTAGGATGTTTGTTTCTATAGATGCATGGATTTAAGTTGCCCGGTGTTATCAATAATTCATTAATTGAGCTTGCCTCCAACAGAGATACTTTCGTTTGTGTCATCTTGCGCCATAATTTTTATAGATAAGGTGACGTGCTTTATGTGATGTAATTTGATAATCAGACTTGTGCTTTATTGGATGTAATTTGATAATCCGAGTCCTGTTAAATCAAGTTGTGTAATGTTCTTTATCACTTGGGCCTTTGGGGTTAACAGCATCGACCTTTTGCATTTACTTTGTTTTTAACTGTAGAAAATACGTAGAAATGACGTTTTTAGCATTTAAAACACTCCGGAACACACGAATAAGAATTATTTATTTATAATCATTTCTGCTGTTAAAAGGAAAACATTGTATTTAGGGTTTTGTGGTCTGCAGTAGGATGTTTGTTTCTATAGATGCATGGATTTAAGTTGCCCGGTGTTATCAATAATTCATTAATTGGGCTTGCCTCCAACAGATATACTTTCATATCTGTCGTCTTGCGCCATAATTTTTATAGATAAGGTGACTTGTGCTTTATTGGATGTAATTAGATAATCAGAGTCCTGAAAAATCAAGTTGTGTAATGTTCTTTATCACTTGAGCCTTCGGGGTTAACAGCGTCTACCTTTTGCATTTACGTTGTTTTTAATTGTAGAAAATACATAGAAATGACGTTTTTAGCATTTAGAACACTCTGGAACACATGAATAAGAATCATTTATTTATAATATTGGGTAATGCTATGAATAGTTGCCAATTTTGTTATTTTATGTATGGAACAATCAAGAAGGGTAAATACTTTTTCTTGTCATGGTTGGAATGCTAGATGTTGTCTTTCCGTATCACCTAGTAGATGCCAAAAGAGTGTTTTAGGTGTCTATTCCAAATTTCATGTATGGTAATATTTTATCTGGGTCTATGTGTTATGATATATCATTGAAATTAGGATTTCCCCCCCTTCTAATTGTGGATATTGCATTTTTCCTTTCTGGCATTGGAATGTTGGAGTTACCTTTCAGTGCAGTATTAATGTTTAAACGCGTCATTGGTGGCTGTTTTAGGAAGCAGAACTAGCGAAGGAGAAGACAAATGGATACAAGTTAGACAGATCACATGTTTTCGCCGTCAACATGTTTGATGATATTGATAAGCTTATGAAAATTCCGGATACGTGGGCACCTCCAGAAACCAACCCTTATACTCCGGGGGTTTGCTTCTAATCTTATATATATATTCTCTAGTTTCTTCAATCAATGGGGGGAAAACAGATAAAAGAATAAACTCATACAGAAAGTGAGAGATGAGAGGCTTCATTTTTTTAACCTTTTATCATTTTTTGCTTATTGTTTTCTTCTGTCTCTTGTAGGAGAATCTGCAAAAATGGCTTACTGATGAAAAAGCTAGAGATCAGTTTGTGATTCGTGCTGGCACAGACACGGAGGTCTTGTGGAATGATGCAAGACAGGCGAAGCCCGAGCTTGTTTACAAACGTTCTGTAAGTAAATTCTGATTCTACACATCAATACTTGGAGGTTAAATTGAATGATCTTGTAGTCTCTATAAGCATTGATTTCCTGGAACAAGTTGTGAACATATTTATTTTTGGGGATGATTTAGTTTCTTACCCTTTTTTTTGGGTGCAGTTCTGGACTGAGAGTTTTGTACAGTGGTCACCCCTTGGGACTTACTTGGCCACTGTGCACCGCCAGGGTGCTGTTGTTTGGGGTGGATCTACTACTTTTAACCGTCTGATGCGTTATGCTCATCAGCAGGTTCTTGTTTTTTGAGTTGACTTCTAAGTTCTAACAAGATTGTTACGTCGAGTTTTTAAATCTGTTTTCGTTGTAGGTGAAATTGATTGACTTTTCTCCCGGAGAGAAATTTTTGGTGACTTACAGCAGCCATGAACCAAACAATCCCCGCGATATTCATGTAGGGTTTTGTTCCCTATTTCCAGTACTTCACTTATTTACTGCATGAATAGTGTCATTAACATGGATTTGCTTTCCAGCGGGTCGTGATAAACATTTTTGATGTGAGAACTGGAAAAGTCATGAGAGATTTTAAAGGAAGTGCAGATGAGTTTGCAATTGGAGGAACCGGAGGTGTTGGTGGTGTATCTTGGCCTGTGTTCAGGTGGTTGTTTAAACATTTTGTTACAGCTTTTTTGATCACTTGAGCCCCCCACCCCCCTCCCCCCAAAAAAGAGAGAGAGGGGAAAAAAGATTTGAAAAAAAAAAAGAACCCAATCTTCTGCCAAAGAAAAGGAAAGAAAAGAAAAATGATATGTGCAATTAAGAGGATTTAAAAATGGTATGCTGTATTCTTCATTGACAAATTGACGTCTTTTAGATGGAGTGGTGGAAGAGAGGACAAGTACTTCGCCAGAATAGGAAAGAATGTCATCTCTGTTTATGAAACAGAGACTTTTACCCTCATTGATAAGAAGTCTATTAAGGTTGAGAATGTTATGGACTTCTGCTGGTCACCGACCGATCCAATTCTTGCACTCTTTGCTCCAGAACTTGGTGGTGGCAATCAACCTGCTCGGGTGAGGCACAATCTTCCGTATATAAAAAATGTTATGAAGTCAAGTTTCTAGTGTATCTCTTATGCTAATATCCTTGATCTATTGGATCCAAATCACAGGTAAGTCTCGTGCAAATTCCAAGCAAAGAAGAGTTGAGGCAGAAGAATCTTTTCAGTGTCAGTGATTGTAAAATGTACTGGCAAAGCAATGGTGATTACCTTGCGGTGAAAGTAGATCGGTACACGAAAACAAAGAAAAGCACATATACTGGCTTTGAGCTTTTCAGAATCAAAGAACGAGATATTCCTATTGAGGTTTTGGAGCTTGAAAATAAGAATGATAAGATCATATCATTTGCTTGGGAGCCAAAGGGTCACAGGTTTGCTGTTGTTCATGGGGATAGCCCGAGGCCTGATGTGAGTTTCTACTCTATGCGAAGTGGTACTCATACTGGCAGGGTCTCAAAGCTCACCACGCTCAAGGGCAAGCAGGCCAATGCACTTTACTGGTCACCAGCTGGTAGATTTATTTTACTTGCTGGTTTGAAAGGTTTCAATGGACAATTGGAATTTTATAATGTTGATGATCTTGAAACCATGGCAACTGCTGAGCATTTCATGGCAACTGATGTTGAATGGGATCCCACGGGAAGGTAACAGCTTTTGACACAGCAAGAAAATGATTTGTTCACTGTATTGCAGAGTGACTTTACCGCCATCCACATCTTAAATTGATCAGTTATTATCTTGCATGGTCATATAGTTTTGAATTTTTATTTATTTATTTGAGAATTGATCTTGTAAAAAGTGTGGTTGAGAATGTTGGAACAAAGTGAATTTTGTAGAATCATTTCCATACACAACCTAAATCTTCTGTTGGTAACTTGATGTTTCTTCTTTTTACAGGTATGTTGTTACATCGGTTACCTCTGTTCATGAGATGGAGAATGGGTTCAATGTTTGGTCTTTCAATGGCAAGCTCCTATACAGAATACTGAAGGATCATTTCTTCCAAGTAAGTTCTTTTCTTATACTGGTTGAAAGAAGACTGATTTGGTCTATGAATCTCTTCCTGTTTATCAGAGAGCTAGTTTATTCTTACTATGCTCAATTTTCTGTTGAATAATTGTTCCTCTGATTATTTCAGTTCTTGTGGCGCCCAAGACCCCCATCCTGCTTGAGCCCTGAGAAAGAAGAAGAGATAGCTAAAAACTTGAAGAAATATAGCAAGAAGTATGAAGCCGAGGATCAAGATGTTTCGTTACAATTGAGTGAGCAGGATAGGGAGAAGAGGAAGATGTTGAAAGAAGAATGGGTTGGGTGGGTCAGTGAATGGAGGCGCTTGCACGAAGAAGAGAAAATGGAGAGGCAAATGCTGCGTGATGGTGAAGCTAGTGACGAGGAAGAAGAATACGAGGCCAAAGAGGTTGAGGTTGAGGAGTTATTGGATGTTTCTGAAGAGGTTATTTCCTTCGATTAAGGTGAAAGGGTGTTAAAAAGAAGGTTGGTAATTGCAGAATTCCCATTTCTGTTGGAAGGTTGGGACAACAGGTGCGAAGCCCAGCTCCCACGGTCATCTTGGAAGTCATAGGCACAATCATTTTCGTCTCGTGACAATCCATCATTTAATGGTTTCTGTGTTGAACGCTGGACGGAATTTTGTTATTAACAGCAACTCCAGGATAAAGTATGAATTTGATTGGTTTTGAATTTTGACTAACTGGATATCAACGGAGGTGGTATTATTTTTGGTTGAAATTATTGGTTTTTTGGTCAATTCTCCTATGTTGCTTCTTCAAGTTCATATTAATAGTACTTTCTTATCCGCCGTCGCCTCTCGTGGCTCAAATCTCGGATTTTTTGTTTGTTTGTTTTGGTGTTTTGGGGGGGGGGGGGGTGGTCAGGGATTTTTTTTTCTTTTTCTTTTTTTTTTGGGAATCTGGGATATTTTAAGAGCAGCAAATCTATATGAGAAATTTTAAGGGGATATTCTTAGGTGATATTTTTATGTGACATACTTGTATTGGATAATGAAAAAGTAGTTATGTAATTATCACTCAATGAATATGTGTCACATGAGAATGTCATTTAATAATGTCTCTTTTTAATGTCTCTTTAGAATTGCATAATCTATATATTATATAAAGAGGAATAGTCTATAAATAGCTCTTGGAGGGAAAATTTGAGTTGCCTATTGGGGAAAGTTTTGCTTTTTATTTTTTTTCTTTCCTTTAAAGTCGTGTTATAGGCATTAAAGATTTATTGGACTGTGAAATTGAGTATTACTATAAAGACTTTTCCATTTCCTATAAAAAGAGTTTTCCATTTGCAAGGCATATCCCGCCTGCCTTGGAAACTAAAATCAACAATTGTCTGCGCTTGGAAACTAAAATCAACAATTGTCTGCAAATCAGCCTGTTACTTTAATTTTACTTTTTCTTTTTTGAATCTTTAGTTTTACTTTTTTATTAGTTCTTTCTTTTCCTCCTTTTTTTTTTAGTTTATTTCTTATACGTTTCTTTCTTACTTTGTTTCTTTTTTTTTTTTTTAATACAACTTTCTTATACATTTCTTTTAGTTCCTTTTTAAAAAAATCATTATTATTATTTTGATACAAAGGGGATATAGAGGAGGGGGAGGAAATTAGGGGAGGGATATTTATGTTCAAATAATAGTTATTTCTTTTTAGATTTAACATTTTTTTAAAACAATGTAATGTGCCATAAATTACATAATTACCATCCTCACAATATAATGTTTCATAAATTAAGTTGCATTAGTTAATTAATTTAGCGCGTTAATGTGTGTGTATTGGTTTTTTGATAACGTGCCTCTTCTTTTGGTTTTTAAAAAGTTAGTATTATTTATGTTTTCGAAAAATTTATGGTTTTCTCTTTTAGTATTTAAAAATTTGTACTGAGAACTAATAAAAATATGTATATGTTTCTGATCTTGTACTTTATTTCTTGGAAACTAAATGAAAATACACGTTATTAATTAGTTCCCAACCAATTTCTATTCAACTTAATTGTAGTTAATCAATTTTAAAAGTAACATTCAACAACGCATGTAGAAGATAAGTTGACATATTAATTAAATGTGTCATTTATGTTATCTTTTATTAATTATTTTTCAGTTGTTTAATATGATTTGTAGTATTTTATTTTAAGTTTTCTTTATCTTTATAGTTTTTTTGTTACAAGAGGAATACTGGGGAGGGGAGAGAGAAATTATGGGAGCAATTGATGTGGTTCTAACATGTGACTTTACATTCGGAATGTAAGTATTTAACTCATATACGAACCACCTTTATTTTTATAATTGGAAAAGTTGCAATTGATATTTAGTAAAAAAGAAAAAGAAAAAAATAAATTCGAGTTAACGTTAACCAATGAAACATGTTCTATTGCCTTGAAACTTGAGGGGTTAGTTGTAAAACAGCTGTGTTTTATTTACACACACACACACACACAATGGATAGAGTCGTTGTGTATTTAAGGCAAACTTTAGCCGAGTTTACGCTGTTCCTTTTACATTCCTCGAAATTTTCAGAAATTGTGCCATATGGATTTGGATTTTTTATTATCAATAATGGAAATGACGCTTATTTTCGATTGATTGCTCAATTAATTGATGAATTTGGGGAAATACTGGTTTAGTCCTATTGGGCACGTCTTCATCAAATTGATGGCTAATATCTTTTCTTGAATGGAAGGTTGTGATCTATTTATCGGTTTTAGATGTAGGATTTTGGGGAGGATTTTTTTTTTCTAAAGAAACTTTTTGGCTTTTAGATTAGCATATTATATAGATTTATTTTATTACGTGCATAGCATAACAAAAGTCCAACTCATTATATTATTTTGATTCCAACAGAAACATTGTATACATAGTTTACCTTACAAACTTTTTTTTTTTTTTAATTATCAATTCTAGAATTGGTGTAAAAAAAAAGGTTAATTGTGAATTTGTAACCATTAAATAACTTCACTAAGTAATATGAAGGATTTAGTGCTTTATTATAGACTTTTTCTTTCTTTTTTTTATTTTTAATTTATAATTGTTTATGTTTTAAAAAAAAACTATAATTATTTATTTTGCTACTTTAGAAATTTTTTAATCGAAAATAATGGCAATATTTTTTCATTTATTTCTGCGAAAGATGAGTTACTATTTGTTCATTTATTTATATTTATTTATTTCTGCATGCTAAACGTAAAAAAAATTTGACTAATTGTATCATAATATATTGGTTTTTTAGAACGTAACTGTTTCTTATTAGTAATGATTTGAATGATATTCATATTGTTAAAATAGATATTGTATATTACAATTTTCGAGCATCGCCAGAGTGATTTACAAAAGATATGATGATTTTTGTGCAATGGTTTGATTGACGTTCATAGTTGTAAAATATATCTCAAATATTACCATTTCTTTGTGAAGTACCACCAAAGACTTTGACTGATTATGGGTTAGATAAATATTGTATGGATAAAAATGTGAGTGTAAATTGTTGGATTTGTAGCTAATTTACAGGTTGAAGAGTGGACATTGCATTATTATTATTATTATTATTATTATTATTATTATTTGGGAAGGACATTAACAAATTTACCAAAGACTTTCTGATAAAGAGTATTTTTTACCATTTAAACAAATAGATTGTAAATTAGATTGCATTTTTTCGGTCAATTGTTATAATAATAAGATAATTATGACAAAAAAAATGTTTGATTGACATTTTTATCAAAAAGTTATCAATAAATTTTAACATAGAGTACCATCCAAAAGTTCATTCTTTTGTTTGAAAAAAATTAGTTAACTCACTTAAAATTCCACATGTCTTGGACATTCATCACACCTAATTATTAGTTAAGTTAAAAAAAATTATCTAATTTTTGCCTTAAAAAAATTAAGGGTCATTTATGCAATAACTTTAAATATTATAGGCCATTGTGTAAGTAATCATTTACTTTACAGTTTAAGGTGATCTTAGTCATTTCAATGAAAAATAATTCAACTTCAATGGTCAACTAATGTTATTAGTTATAAAACGAAAAGAGCTATTCTTACAACTGAACACAAAATGAATGGTTGGGAGGCCATTTTCTATCATGCCCTTGAATTTTATGAGCTATTTATGTAAATAAGCTAATGATTGTTTTTTTTTTTTTTTTGAAAACTGGTATTTAGTCATGGTCAATTGTATGATAAATTCTAAAGGGTTGTAGATAGTGATATGTCGTCACAATGATTATTATAAGAGAAACGCAACTAATAAAATTTTAAAGCAGTTTTCTAAAATTTAGGCTATTTTTATTGTATGTTTTGCATTAAATTAAAATGTTAATTTCATTTTATTGTGACATCTATTTTACAAAATTTTTGTTATAAGTGTCTAGAATTGATAAATAAGATATTTTGAAAAAAAATTAGTTTTTTAGATTTTGGATCCCGTTCAACGCACGGGTAATATACTAATAATTAATAATAAAGAGGGAAAAAGAAAAATCATCAATGATTTCTTGGATTTTGTGCTAATATTCCCTATCCCTTTTAGCCTTCCTTCTTCTTCCTCAACTCCACCGAAGCCATTTGTACAGAAAACTCAAAACTTCATCTGAAAGACTGAAACTAATTAAAAAAAAAACCTGGAAAAGTTGGGTATACACGTGCTTACCCGTGCATCGCTGTAGCTCCACCCCTGCTTTAGAGGACATATAATATCTCCTCCTAACTGATGAACAATTGTTTTCTTTTCTTTACTATGCAACATTGATTTCTTGAAGGAACTTAATGATTCTTTGTTTTTTTTAAGTACGATTTTAAATCTATATTATAGTAACACAAATACGTATAAATATATATTCTATTGAAATACAACATAAAGTAAACCAATAATACAAAGCTCTATATAAGAAAAAAATCAATAATACAAACTCTCATACATAAATCAACAATACAAGCATCAATGATGATCAATACAAACTACCATACACGGGAAAATCAATGGTTACAAACCCCAAGGAATATACACTACAAGTAAAATATAGAAAATTCTCTAGAGAATCGAACTTACCTCAGTCTAGCCCCCTAATAAAAAAGGTAGACCTCATTGTCAAGAACTTAATGGTTCTTATTTGTGCATATTAGATGAGTTATTTTTTTCCCTTAAATTAATCTTCATATGATGCTTTTAAAATTTCATTTCATGTCTATAAGGTGAGGAAAAGACTAGTCGTCTATCACAATGTTTATTATTAGCTTAATTATACGAAACTACACACTTATATTGACATAAAAATATAACTTTTTAGAGGAAAATTAAAATCTATATATATATATATAAGCAGATTAGTCTATAGTACTTTTATACCGCAGTTTTTCAGCTAAAACTGTCTCAAGTGAGGACATTTTAGACATTTTTTACATGTTAGGTAGATTCTGCGGTACATTATAAATTAATATATCTCTATTTTTTTAATTAGTTAGGAATTATGATACTTATCTATTCTTTTTTTAACAGAAGATACTTATCTATTCTTATCTTCAAATATTTTGTTGGATGTCTTTTATGTTTTTAAATATTTTTTTAGATTAATTTATATTCAATGTTTTTTGATTTTTTAATTTAAAATTTTTTTAATATACATATCTTACTTAAGAAGTATTTCGTAATTTGTATTAAACTATTTAATCTTTAGTTAATGCATTAATTTTTAATTATTATTTCTATGTTTTTAAATCGAGTCGTTAATTATTACGTTACTTCTTTTGTATATGAAAAAAATAGTTTAATTAATACTTCATAGTTTACAAAATTCACAATATAGTCACGGAGAAAAATAAAATGTTTAATTTCCTGAGATATAAGAATGACAAGGGGTCGGGTTGAGAACGGGTATGCTACACCCGTTAACGTACATATCAATTTTTTTTACTCATCCCAAATCGAAGACGAGTTAGGGAAGGGTTAGTACATATAATTCATATTATCCATTTATTAGCCAATTTAAATATATTTATATATTTCTATTTTCATTTTTTGTTTATTAAATAGTATTCTAAACATTAAAATTACAATTGAAATTATTGATATTTCTTGATAAGTTTTATCATCTTTTTACTTTTCAAATCATTAGATTTTTTAATAAATATGTTTATTTTTGTCCAAAAAAAGATAAATGGGCCGGTACGAGTAAAAATTATCATACTCTTCATCAATACATTGTGAAGTCAGGTCAATTTTTTTCCTCATCTCCAACTGCATTACCTATTTAGTCGGCTACTCCCTATCTTGATAGGATTGGTACCCGTGGGTATCGAGTTTATCAGGTCTTTTTGCAACTCCTATTAAAGTTACTTAATAGCATTCCATATCGAGTAAACACATAGTAATTATTAGTTAACAGCAAGATAATCAAAACATTATAATTTAATATGATTAATCATACATTACTTAACATTTCGTACTTATGTTAAATATAATTTGATTTGGTATCTTCCCGTGCAACGCACGGGTAATAATCTAGTTTAACTTGAATAACAATACATTGTGTGCCAACTACCAAGACTCTAAGTGGTCTAGTGGCATTCAAATGAGTTTTCAACGCTTTAGGTTTATGGTTCAATTCCCCTTGTAATATTAAAAAAAAAAGAAAAGAAAAAATAATCATGCAAAAAGGATGCCAAAAAAAAAAAATCATGTAAAGGGAGACTTACAACTAATCTCAAAAACAAATATTTCCCATTATTTTATTTAATTTAATGGAAAAATAATTTAAAAATATATACTACAAAATAATTAATCTAATCTTACGAGTGTAAAAATCTCTAAAATATCAATAATTAACCCATAAATTTTTTATTTTTTTTGGAGTAACGAATAGAAAATTAAAAAAAAAAAATCGCTAAAGAAGGATTAATAAATCAAACAGTCGGTCTCTCTTCCTTGTGTAAATTTGTCTTATCTTGATATATGGAGAGTCTTAAGTATCTCAATTCCTAGCTTCACTAAGCCTTTGACCTCGGAGCTTGTATTCAATTAGATCTTGGTGATCCTACCTTGTCATAAGTATACCGAAGGATCGAGAAAATTTTTTAACACGGGCCATATTGCAAGAAAAAGTTAATTCAACTTAAGCTATTTATATATAAAAAATATTTTGTACATAATATTTAAAAAAAAAAAATTCACGTCGCACAGGCTATAGCCCTTGCAACCCCCTATTGGATCCGTCCCTGTATCCAACACACTGTATCATACGTATACTGCAAGCGAGAGCAAGACATATCAACAAACCGTTAACGTCACAATAAAAATATAACTGCTAGTAGTTCCTCTTTTATTGGCTTATGGCAAAGTGGTACAATAAACTAATAAATCAAAAGGGAAATCGAAGCGTCAAATATGACTTTTGGAATTTGTAGTGTTCATACATTAACCATGGGCAAATTAGAAATTACAACAAATAAGTACGGATATTTCTGTCCAGAAAATGAGGTGCCATTGGAAATGCTTTTGCCCATATTTGTCTGATTAGCACAAAATTTCGCTATCGTGCAATTTTAAAAGATAAATGTCAATTTTTAAATATCTGTATTTTGTTTGTAGTGATAAATATAATACTACTAACTTTTTAACTGTAAAGATAAGGTAAATTCTCAATTATTCTGAAACCATCGGGAGTTGTATGTGAATATTAAATGCAAATAGTGTGTGAATCATAGTAATAACTAATAATATAGTACATGAATAATGGTAGTAATAGTAGTGACAATTGATGTGGTTTTAGAGCATTTATAACTCAACTGTATTGTATCCGCTAAAAAGGTAATTTTGTACAACAACAATAATAATAACGATTAACACAACAATAATAATAACGATTAACGTTAACGAAAACTTGAAGTGTAAAGGAGGGCACTAAACAGCTTCTGGTGGGGGTGGGGGTCCCGTGCCTTCCCACGGCGGCGGCTGGCGGTGACCAAACGCCACCAACCTCTCCTTAGGGGATTTTGTATCCGTTGCATCATTTAATGTTTTTGTAGTAAATATGTATTCCGATTCATGACTCCATTTGCTTTCTTTCATCTGTTACATGTGAAATTGGAATATATATGTTATGTCCACCATTGTTATAACATTTTGAAAAATGAAACTTTAATAAACACTCTAAAAATTGTTCATTTCTAGTGTAACATCTCATTTTTCCCCCTCTTTTCGCGTCATATTTACAATTTTCTCTTACACATCATTTACTCTACACTACACTTTAGTCGCTGCAAGTCGCACTATAATTTGACGAGGCCTCCTATGGGTGGAGACATTAAGATTGCAGATGGTATGGTCTCCCACGTTGTAGTGATATTAATCGAAGATTTTAGACATCATAGATGAATAAGAAAATTGTGGTGGTTGGAAATGGTGAACAAGATGGTAGTTGTGAGGTAACCATATGTGTGTTTAAGGGCTCTAATTTAACAAAAAATTGCGCTCGTTGAATCCATATGTCAGTTTTTTATTTGGTCTCCGACGATGGAATAAGTACTTCAAGAGTACTAAAAATTTATTTCCAACTTTAATATGTGTAAAGAATTTGTTGCATCATTTAATGTTTTTGGGGTAAAATTGTTTTCAAATTGATGATACCTTTTTTATTTGTTACATGTGAAATTGGTTAGATGTCTAATGTTGCGATGACATGTTCAAAAATGAAAACTTTAATAACGAATTTAAAAATGTCTATGTAAAATGCCATTTTTACCTTTATGTTTGATTCAAATTTACAATTTTTACCTTCGACATCATTTATCCTCTTGTGGTGGAGGCGCTACAATTTCGCGAGGCCTCTCATGAGTGAAGACACTATGAAACCATAGCAACCAAATGATATGATCTCTCGTGCTATAGCCATATTTATCAGAGATTCCAATCAACGGAGATGAATAAGAAGACAGTAATTTTTAAAATGGTGAAAAAGATGGTAGTTGTCAAAGATGATCAAGAATATGGTGAGGGGTTGGAGATGGTAATTGCAATTAACTTGAAACCATCGAGAAAGGTATAGACAATAATTTACGTGCCAAAATGACCTTGTAAAAGTTTTTAAGGGTGGTCATTTTGAGCTTAATGTTTACAGCGAGGGATCTGTGAGTGTAACTTGTACGCGTATTGAAATGTCCTGGCCCTATCCCCAATTATGGTGCTGGACCACATCGTTGTGACATTTATTAACCTTACTATTTTCTCATATTTTTTTTGTGAACCAGACATATATTTTCAAAATTTTGAGATTAACATATGATATAACTAACGTTGCTGTAGCAAAGAATGTTGTCTTAGAAAGTGTGATAAATTTAGGGAAAAAAATTATTGATGCAGTAATAGTTATAATAATTAGGTGTGGTTGCTAATCGTATTAATTTCGTGACGTATTCCAAGTAGACACGCAAGTATGCAATTTAATAACGTTTGATTGTATTAGATACAATTTTGGTTTATGTAACGTATCAATATGTATAGCTAATTAAAAACGACATAAGAAAAAAGCAACACGTTGTCGGGACCAGATGGACCATCACGTGAATGTTAAACTCAGCTCGCAATCAATCTCGTTGAAGGAGACAGGCAAATCGATCAACCCAATTCAAATTTTTAGTAGCATCTCTCTCAACTTTCAACTTTCAGCACTGGTTGTTTACCAGTTGGCCGAATGCCGGTTGGCACTTGGCCATAAATTAGAATTTACTTGTTCGCATTTCTCAAAAGGCCAATCTTGACATTTTCTGACTCCATACACCTACCATAATAGTCAGAAAATAGAAGCCAAATTGAACACGAATTCCATAGTCTAGTCCTATTTTTTGATTGATTGATCTTTGGTCTTTAGTGGAGTATCTTTTGCTTACAAGATTACACATGCAATTGATGTGAGGGACGTCGTTTTCCAAGCCAACTTGATGTCGGAGTGGAGTACTTACTTCTTAGGATAATACTAGGATGAACACTATGGAGATTGCGGAACCACAATTTGGCCCCAGACTACAATATTGTAGACGGTTGGGTTCGATATGGAACTGGTTGGTTCAATAGTTTTCATCAAAGTTATATATTCTAGACCAGATACTAAGTTTAAGAGAATATATGGAATGGAAGAACAATGTCCTAAGATATAGATAAAACGGGCATGATGAACCTAACCATGACTCCATGAAATGCATGATCTTTGCTAAAACTCTTTACAAGGAGCAGGCAGGTCCAGTGTTGTTTATAACCCGGTACTAAACTGTTACTCTCAACAAGATAACACTTGATATTATACACTCACATCATTATTATAATAAATGGTATCAAAATCACGTCTTGTAACGGGGGTATGAATCTCCTAAGGTGTAGACCCCGTTAATCATAACCACCAAAAAATCCGTGACAATGAACTCAGCATTAGCTTTATACCAGAGTCACTATCAGAATGAAAAGTGCACATAAAACAGTTGGTTGCTGGGACAGTAGGACTCATAAATAGATTTACCAATTAAATGTCTCCACAATGCACAAAGCATATAACAAACGGTAAACCCCTTATTCTAAAAACACTTGTTATACCCTTGTAATAATAATCTTTTAATTACACGCTTTTGAACAGAAAACAAATATGAGTAACTACAAAATTTTATGCCAACAGAAATTTCGGTAAGGCTATTAAGCACATTAAAGAAATGCCACGTGTTGGCTAGGCTATTGAACAAAAGAACAAGGAACACATTTTTTTGTTTTTATATATATAGAAGAGTCGAGGGATATAAGCTTTGCCAGTGGCAAGTAACTTTGCAAGAAACAATGGCTACCAGACCAGGAATTCTCACCGAATGGCCATGGGCGCGTCTCGGGAATTTCAAGGTATCGTTTGTCTCTTCTTCATCTTCACGATCCCATTTTATCTGTATAATAATAGTAATTCATTGAGATCAAAATTCATGACTAAACGTGTCTGTCTGTTGTGTGTTTGTCAAGTACCTGGTATTGGCTCCTTGGGTGATCCATGAAACGTACGAGTTCTTTGTGAGCGATGAAAACAAGAGGGATCTTTCGCATTTTATTATATTCCCATTCTTGTTGGTGAGAATGCTGCATAACCAAATATGGATTTCACTGTCTCGTTATTACACTGCCAAAGGTACCAGCAGGATTGTCGACAAGACTATTGAATTTGAGCAAGTTGATAGAGAAAGAAACTGGTAAAATATCCTTTCCCATATTCAAGCTTTCTTCTTTCCCTTTTTTTTTTTTTTGTGAAAATGACTTGAGAGTGGAATAACTTGCAGGGATGACCAGATAATATTTAACGGAATATTGTTCTATTTGGCTGGCATGTATATAGAGGGGGGTCATCATCTGCCATTGTGGAGGTTGGACGGGGTAATTTTGACAGCTTTGCTCCATGCCGGACCGGTGGAGTTCCTCTACTACTGGCTGCACAGGGCACTGCACCACCACTTCCTCTACTCCCGCTACCATTCCCACCACCACTCTTCCATCGCTACCGAGCCTATTACTTGTAAGAATCCTGGCAGCAAAACCAAATAGTTTTTCAATTTACATAATCAATGTCAAATAGAACATGGTAGGTACTACAATTCTCCTGAGTTCCTAGTAATTTTTGGACTATTTTTCTGGTGTGGCAGCTGTGATTCATCCATTTGCAGAGCACATAGCGTACTTCACCCTCTTTGCGATTCCATTGTATCTCACTAATCTAACGGGGACTGCTTCCATCGTGTCATTTGGTGGTTATATTACGTATATTGACTTCATGAACAACATGGGTCACTGCAACTTTGAGCTCATTCCCAAACGGCTCCTATCCGTATTTCCCCCCATCAAGTATCTCATGTATACACCATCGTAAGTATATTCGGGTAACTAATGCTTATTACTTCAAATTATTTTCACTTTTAGCTTGATATGTTAAAGAACTGATATTGTTCAACCTTAACATCTTAATATTTTAGATCAAGTGATTCAAAAATATTAATTCAGCCGATAAAGACAGCTCAAAGCGTCTATCACTTGCTATATACAGATGTAACTCTCTCAAGACAAAATTAAGACTGGTCCCATTACCCATAACATGCCTAATTCCGCTCAAATCCTCATTTATCAATTGCTATATATAGCTGTGACCTTTCTAAGACGGATTTAAGACTGGTCACTTGATCCAAAATATGTCTCCACTCGTCCCTATCCTCCTCTGCCCACAGAAGTAACCAAATTAACCATCCTTCTTTCTTGAACACAAATGTTTTTGGACTCTAGCAATTACCCAAGGGTTGCCCTATCCTATCTACATCCTATCTCTTGCCCTTTCATTGTCATATTTACTCCATCGGTCCCAAGCAGGGAATATGAAACAGGAAAGAGGGCACCAGCAGCGAAATGGATGGGACGGGCAGGAAAGACAAAAATAATTCATATGAGCTATTACCTAAGAGCAGCTAAACTGAAACTAGTTAAATTTAACAAAAAAAAAATAAGCATTTTCTTAACCTTATGAAGCAATATGTTAATCAATGAAATTAACCAATACACCACCACAATCTAGCAATTTTATCAGTTTCTTAACGTGTTATCTGGTGATGCATACAGGTTCCACTCGCTGCATCACACTCAATTCCGAACCAACTACTCGCTCTTCATGCCAATCTATGATTATATTTATGGAACGGCTGACAAATCCTCAGACTCATTATATGAAAGTTCACTTGTTAGGAAAGAGGAAGCGCCTGATGTTGTTCATATAACGCATCTAACAACCCCAGAATCTATATATTATACACGTCTGGGATTCGCGTCGCTGGCCTCTGAGCCTTACAATTCAAAATGGTACCTTTGGTTGCTATGGCCTGTGACACTTTGGTCCATGATGGTTACTTGGATTTACGGGCGTACGTTTACTGTTGAGAGAAACGTCTTCAAACACCTGAATATGCAAACCTGGGCCATTCCAAAATATAAAATCCAAGTAAGAAGCTACTTGGGCATCAATCGATAAATAGACATGCAAGCACGAAATTTAAATATTTTTTAACATTATTATTTCACGTTGTTGAAGTATTACATGCAATGGCAAAGAGAAACAATCAATAGTCTGATCGAGGATGCTATACTGGAAGCTGAGGAGAAGGGCGTTAAAGTCTTAAGTCTGGGACTGTTGAATCAGGTTACTTACAGCTCTATAATAATCTAGTAGAAGTACTCTAGTTTAACTTTACCAGAGAGTTTTACATTAACTCTTTTATCTTTTCATAATTATATCAATTACGCAGGAGGAAGAACTCAATGGCAATGGCGAGCTTTATATTAGAAGAAACCCAAAGCTAAAAGTGAAGTTGGTAGATGGAAGCAGTTTAGCTGTTGCCGTTGTGCTGAACAGCATTCCAAAAGGAACCACACAGGTTGTTCTTCGAGGCAATTTGTCCAAGGTTGCTTATTCGCTTGCCCTGGCTTTATGCCAAGGAGGAATACAGGTGTGTTTGATGAAATTGATAAAGAGTTACACAGCAGATAGACAACGTTTTCTTGTATCGTTTGCTAAATGCAATTGTAATAGGTAATTACAATGCGCGAAGATGAGTATAACAAGCTTAAAGCACGGCTCAGAGATGAGGCTGGTAAAAATTTGGTCCTCTCTAAAATGAATGCTCCAAAGGTTAGATTTCTTCTCCTCCCCTTCTCTTCTGCATTAAATTTTCTGCTATACATTCTGTTCTAATCATATAACTGTAATGTTACATTTACAGATATGGATCGTAGGAGATGGTTTGACAGAAGATGAACAATTGAGGGCGTCAAAAGGAACAGTTTTCATTCCATTCTCACAATTTCCTCCCAAGAAAACGCGCAAAGATTGTTCCTACAACAATACACCAGCAATGTTGGTTCCCAAACATCTTCAAAACGTCGACTCATGTGAGGTGTGTACATTGAGGATAAAACCTTAATTTCTTCATCATTTTCTTCAGATTCTTTTATACAAAAGATATTTTTGAACTTTTATGCAGAATTGGTTACCAAGAAGAGTAATGAGTGCATGGCGTATAGCGGGAATACTCCATGCTTTGGAAGATTGGAAAGTGCACGAGTGCGGAAACATGATGTTTGACATTGAGAAGATCTGGCAAGCTAGTCTCGCCCATGGGTTTAGTCCCCAGACAATATCCACTGAATCAAAGCCATACTAGACTACGTTCGGATTAGACTATATTATGAAGACAGAGCTGATCAAGTGTTGGGAATTCTGCAGGCCACTTTGATGCAAGACTGTGTTAAATAACATTAAACTGCATTTTGATTAAAGATTTTGAAAAAATATATGTAAGTCATATATATATATATATATATATATTTCATGTCCTCCTGTAATATCTACTTAAGTATGCTATCAAACTTCCAAGGGTGTTCTTTTGCGTTCTGAGCATAGTTTGCTTATGAAGCGTTGTATGTGAATCCTCATCGGCTTTTTCAATAGATAAATGCAAGTTCTAAATCATAAATAAGTATATATTTTTCTTCAATTTTGGTAATTAGCTCCTATATTTGTATATAATAATCATTGCCCCCACCCCCCTTTTTTTTAATTACTTTGGTGGCAAAAACTGATTGCAAGGTTTGGGGAAGACACAGGATTTTGGAGATCTGATGGTTGTTGTGCTTGTCGGGCGAGAAGACCTTTTTGCATCGGTGATGGTGATGACATATAATTTAAGGAAATCCTATCCAGAATCAAAACAATTTACACATACATGTTGCAAGTGAGACCTCCTATAGTATAGTAAAAATTCTCAAGTTCATGAGGTGAGAATTGTAATACAAAGGGATACTAAATTGAAAATGCTTTTTTCAAAGAGAGGTACGATTATAAACCCATCAAAATTGACCACTTATTTCTACCTAAATATAATTCCAAACAACCCGGGATCACTTCCAATTACGTTCATAACAGCTTTCTAATTTATAATTAACCAAACAAATGTGCAATTATCTGTGCGACCCATGCACTGCAGCGAGATCTAATCAGAATCCATTAAATTCAATTTAACAGTATACCAAGTATGAATATGATCAAACAGGAAAAATCATATAACGAGGAAGCAGATTAAATGAAAATGTGTAGAGAACAGACCAGTCGAAGGTGACAGGGAAGCTTATCTGTAGATTGCAGCATCAAACGGCGAAAGCATACCGGCAATTCTGCAAAAATTTGTTTTCAAGATTCATTTTAGGTGCAAGCCATCTCACAAACTCAGATAATGTAGGAAATGTGGGGTGTAAAATCCTATTTGGAGGAAGGTAAATGAAAGATTAAATTTAGTCTCTCATTTACCCTTTCTCTCTGTTGAGCTTGTCCCATAACTATATTCAATTCAATTAAATATCGTCACGTGTCTAATTTAAATATTCTCTCAGTTTTTTTTATGCATTATTTAGAAATATATTTTTCCCTTTAACTTTTCTCTCCCTATATTAATCTTGCTCTTATAGTCTATTTTATTTTTATTTTTTATTTTTTCAAGATACTTAGTATAATGCCATATGATTGTTTCCAATATAGGAGAAAGAAGATTAGTAGGGGAGATAATTGGAGAAAGGAAGGTCTCAGGACGAAGAGACAACTATATATCCTACTATATAAAAGAGCCACCACCGCTTACTATTTTCTGGAAAAGTGTTGTACCTATTTTACCCCTGGTTCATTTCATCAATTTCCTATTTTATCCTTACATCTAGATCCTTCTTTCTTTTTTCTGCTCTTTTGTTCATCGGTACTGTGAGATCTGAACTATTGCACTATCTCCCCACTGAAAATTTTCCATACTTTCTCTCGAGCTCTCCCTTCCGATAATCACAGGTCAGTTTCTTTGTTCTCTTTTCCTTCAATTTCTGTTTTTTTCACCATTTTCTTCTGGATTTCACCATTCGACGCTTGGTTTTTGCATTTACGATTTCTTATGGTTTCATATCATATCCGAAGTGAAGGCGCCGGCGGTCCCCACATTGGTAAATCTTATCTAAGAAAAATTTGTAAGTTATTGTTCTGAATCTCCCTTTTTTTGTACTGCTTTTTAGTTTTTGATTTCTTACTTTTCTGAAAATCGGACAAAATTTTTAACCATCCCTTCTGGACAAAATCCAAGTCTCCAATACTAAGAAATCCCTCTTCTACGTCAATCTCTCCAAGGTCTCTTTCATTTTTTTTTTCTCTTTTTCTTTTTGAACTTTAGGTATAATAAATGGTGAATGTGTTTTGCAGATTGCACTTTTATGTCAATTCATGCGTTTTTTTGATGAGCAAAGGGTTAGGGCTTCTGGGTTTTGCTCAAGATTGAACTTTTATTTAATTTTTCTGGTTCTTAAGCTGAGTTGCTGAGGGGAAAAAGGCAGAAATTTATGGGTGTTTGATATTTCTAGAAGCTTTTTCTCATTTTTCTTCTTGGCTACGCATGCCCGGTTGCCTAGATAGCCACAAACATAGAGGGCTAGATACTAGAGTGTTCAACGGTTTACCAAAAGCTTAAGTTTTATTTACTTTTTCATTTTCTTTTCAACGAGTTTTACTGGGAAAAATATTTCATTTTTAATTACTTGTCTTTTATATATTCATTTTTTGGTTCTTTGGAGTCCCTTGGGGACGGTTCTCTGTAAAGTGTAGAAGGATTTGGAGAACATATGGGTTAATGATTTTATGTTTGTCCTTTTCTCATGTAATCTGCTTTTATGCAAATACATATTTACTTGTTTATCTGAAAGAGGTTTATTGTTAAGGATTTGATTGGAGCATGAACTTTGTATAGTTCCATTTCTTTTTCAAGATTGGCTTAGGAAAGTGTTACAACGAACAAGATATCGTGATCGTATACTTCTTTTATCTAGGTCACTTTTGTGCAAGTTAAAATTATCTTGTCAATTCAGCTTCTGTCATCTATTGCCTTGCATTAGTTTCTCATATATCTTCTACCATTGAATCATTGAGGTTTGATAATAGAAGCATGCTACTAGAATTTGATAACTTGTGGATAAAATGAACATAAATAAAGTTGTGGGATTACTATCTTAACGTGCATGGTTGTTGGGATAATGGTGGAGAATAGGAATCCAAATTAAAGTTGGCCTGATAGTTGGCATTCAACCATTCACACACTTTGTCATTTGAAATGTATTTTGTTCCCATGTTATCTCCTTCAATACTTCTCTCGCTCCTCAATAGCTAGAGTGCATTTCAAACCTTCTACTGAGTTTTCTTGACTTTTTTTTATTTATTTTTTGTAGACCAAAATTTCTATTTGTGTACTTTGATTTGTGAGTGATTTTATAATTTTCACTTTGTAAAGATAATAATCACTAGCTTTGAATTTGGCACTGAATGCAAAGATGTCTGTATAAATGTCTGTATAACCCTAAGTATTGTTATTGAATTTAGCTTCATTGAAGAACTGAAATTCAGCATTTCTTTTGTGATATGATATATGATGATGCATGTAGAATTAAGGCTCAAATCTAGAAAATAGCATTTGAGCATCAATTCTACCATACTGCTAGAACTTAAAAATTATTGGAGGAAGTGTTTTTGGTATTTTATGAATTAGCTTACTTTTGAAAGTCTTTAAGCGTCACAGAATTTCTTTTGTAATGAGTTTTACTTGATGAATAACATAAGCTTTTGGTTTGTTCTAATGAATTATTAGTATCCATGGTATGTAATGAAGATTGATAAAATCTCTTAAGTGTAAAATACTTGTATCATCCCTT